>PVJS01008938.1:0-51746 GCA_004027185.1 Glis glis | reverse complement strand
TGAGGCTGGCCACGAACCTGGATCCTCTGGTCTCCACCTCCCAAAGTACTGGGATTACAAGCGTGCGCCACCATGCCCGGCTTAACCTCTACTTTTTAAAATACCAAGAATGGCCAGGTGGTCGCTAGGCCTCTCTTAATTTGCAGACAGGTGGCATATGCGACAGGTGTCTCCATCTGCTTAAAGACTAAATCCTAATTCTGAGAGTCCTTTTCCTCCAATTGAGGAAAATCTTCACGGAGGAGCTAGACACATGGACTCAGAGTAAACAACACTCAGTACAGTGCACCCTCCTAACCATCCTCAGACCCAGGTGGGAGGTGACCTTGCTGACATGGGACAGGAGGGAATCTTGGGGTCAGAGAAGAGGCAGCAAGGCCACCAATAGTGTCCAGCAGAAGCAAGATCAGAGAGCTCATCACATTGCCACCTGGGAGAGATGTCATGGGCTCCTTCCTGTGATCGTTCTGGAGGGGCAGTGGTGGTTCCTGTGTGGAGTAGCCAGGCATTCATGGCCTAAAGTTTTAAAATATAGGTTGTGGCCAGGCATGGTGGTGCACACCTGTAATCCCAGTACTTGGGAGGAGGATCACAAGTTCGAGGCTAGCCTCAGCAACTTAGCAAGGCTCTCAGCAAGTTAGTGAGACCCTGCTTCAAAATAAAAAATAAAATAGGGCTGGGGGTATATCTCAGAGTTAGAATGTCCCTGGATTCAATCCCCAGAATCACAAAAAATAAAAATAAAATAAAATATAGGCTGTGTTATTACTTAGGTGTGCAAGGCCAACAGATCAGGAGAACTGCCATGGAAAGCTTTTTATCCTCAGAGATCCTCAGGAGAGGGGCATGTCACGCCATGGGGGCCATGCCACCAGGAAGCACCAGGGTCGGTCCAAAGGCAGAGAGAGT
Source organism: Glis glis (assembly GCA_004027185.1). Classification (NCBI taxonomy): domain Eukaryota; kingdom Metazoa; phylum Chordata; class Mammalia; order Rodentia; family Gliridae; genus Glis; species Glis glis. The sequence goes on along the minus strand of PVJS01008938.1, from coordinate 50,837 downwards.
GGGGGAGATGCTCACAAGAGCCATTCCTATGTTTTTCACTAAAAGGAACAGGTCAGGCAGGGCATGCCAGCTTTGGATGGGCCAATTTGAATACTTTTAGCAGGCTCTGGGACATAGGGCTGTCCCCAGTTGGTACTTGGCCAGGGGTGATTAGGAAGGGGGAATTCTGACCTTGAGTGTGACAGAAGAGGTGGTTAGGGGTGTGGGCTCTGGATGGGTGACTTCACATTTGAAAGGCATGCTCTGTTTACTATCTGTAGGAATCCCAGCAAGTGCTGGGAGGGGCAGTATGTTGTTAATAGAGTGTCAGTTTGTTGGGCAATTAAAGTATCTGGCTGAGGTTGGAGCCCCAGAATTAGCCTGTAGGCAGGCCCTCTAGTGTGGCTAATTACTATGGGTCCTTTATCTCAGGTGGTTTGGTTGGCATCTGCTGCTATAACAGAATACCACAGAATGAGCAATGTATAAGGAACAGATTTCTTTTCTTCCAGTTCAAGCTCAAGGAGCTGGCGTGTTCAGTGGTTTGGTGAGGCCTGCTCTCTGCTTCCAAGATAGCATCTTGTGGCTACCTTCTCCTAAGGGGAGAAATGCTGTGTCCTCATATGGCAGAGAGCAGAAGGGCAAAAGTGCCCCAGCCTGAGCGAAGCCTCTTTTGTAAAGGCCCTAATTCCATTCACAAGGGGGAAGAGTCCTCATGACCACTCACCTCTTAAAGGCTCCTCCTCTTAATACCATCACACCAGCATTAATTTTCTATACCTGAATTTTGGAGAAGACACATTCAAACCTTAGTAGTTAGTTGGTGATGGACTTTGGGTTCTAGGGCTTGTATTAGTCAAACTCAATAACATATAGGCCTTAGCATTTCCAATATTTGATTAAAATAATAGCTTTCTTTTTTTTTTGCGGTACCGGGGATGGAACCCAAGGGCATTTTACCTCCGCGCTACACCCCCAGCCCTATTTTTTATGCTTTATTTTGAAACCGGGTCTCACGAAGTTGCGGAGGGCCTCACTAAGTAGCTGAGGCTGGCCGCGAACCCAGATCCTCCGGTCTCCGCCTCCCAAGTACTGGGATTACAAGCGTGCGCCACCACACCCGGCAAAATAATGGCTTTCTTGGAAGGCTTGAGCCTCTGGGAGTCTCTGGAGTCTAAACTGAGGACAGAGGAGGCTTCTCCTTCCTGCAGGCACAATCTGCCAGAGGGCTGGTTTGGTTCCATGATGTATCAAAGAGGCGTTGGTAGCCGTGTTGGGCGGGTGGGGTGCTGTTTCCATGACCCAGGGCAGCTGGGTGTGGAGGGTCCCAGGCTCGGTGTATGAGCACCTCTATTTCCAGGAGAACACAGAAGTCACTCATTTAATAGTACACAACACAAGTCCCTCCCTTTGAGCTGAACATCTCTCCCCAGGTACGTGTGCCTGGCTCATTCCCTTCACTCCATTCAGAAGGTCAGGCTTCCCTGAACACCGTATCTAAAATAACATCCACTCTAGCTCTCCAGCCTATAACTCTTAGCACTCATGTCAAATGGCATCAGCGGATAGGGCCATTGTACGTTCCTTGAGAGCGAGGAATTAGACTTCGTTTGTTTTGTGTTCTGCCTATAAGAATGCCCCAAGCCTCAGCAATCTAGCAACGCCCCCTGCAACTTAGTGAGACCCTATTTCAAACTAAAAAATAAAATAGAGCTGAGGGTGTAGCTTAGAGGTAGAATGTTCCTGGGTTCAATCCCCAGCACCACAAAAAATAAAATAAATAAAATAAAATAGAATGCCCAGCACACACTAGACTGTTGGAAAGAACAAATAAATAAATTAAGTAGGGTTTTTTTTTCAGACTTCTCTACATCTTTTCTTCTAGAAGAAAAGGATTCACAACATACTACCAAGGTACCAACTCCCTGATGGGCATGAGGTAAGAGGCCTGCCAACCCAAACGTTCTAGGCCCCAGGGCAGGACATGTGTCTGATCTGGACACTATCGGGGCACTGACTGTCCCCACCAGTGAATCAAGACCAGTAAATTCTCTCTGAGAACTCTAGTGCACCAGGACAAGTACTGTGCCGGGATGAGAGTCTTGTCTCAACTAAGTAGGTAATTTCTTAATCTATTGAGGTTCTCCCTACTCAGGGTCACCTTCTTGTCATTTGCCAATTTGTCCTCAGTAGCTCCCCCACCTCTGAACTAAAGCCCAAATAAAAGCAATGTCTGTGTTCAAGGTATAAATGCACCCACTTCTAAAAATTAATTTTTATCCAAATGTCATTTTATTGCTTCATTTTATAAAGAGTAGAATTGCACTTGTGGTAAAGGAACTGGGATGTGAGAATTGCCTAGCTCATTGCTTAGGAAGGTGTTGAGATAATGTTGTCATTATTCCCATGCAGACAAGGAAGAAACAACCCTAAAGCCACATATAGAATAACTATAGAGCCGGGCGTGGTGGTGCATGCCTGTAATCCCGGTACTTGGGAGGCTGAGACAGGAGGATCTCACGTTCAAGGCCAGCTTCAGCAATGTTGTGAGAGTCTTAGCAACCTAGCAAGACCCTGTTAACAAAACAAAAATAAAAAGGGCTAGGGGTGTAGCTTGGAGGTAGAATGCCTCTGACTTCAATCCCCAGTACCACACACACATAAAATGATAAACTATAAACAGCTTTGTAACTGATGCAGAAAATCAAGCAAGGAAATGAAATCACAGAAAGTAAGTACAAGTAGGGAGGCAGGTGGCTTGAGCTGCACGGAGTCCAGTTAGAAGTGTCCAGCATTTTGGAACAAAGCATTCAATGGCCTTAGATCCAGATCCTCCTCTCTACCCTCGTCTCTCAGGGCACCGTATCCTGGTGCACATTTCTCCGGTTACCAGGCTCCAGCCAAGAATAGGCACAATTCTTAGAACAACAAGGTACTTCCACATGACTCCTCGCTTATCACCCACTGCTTGGGGTCCCTTGCCAGCTTCCCAGCTGGCTGGCCTGGCCTCCCAACGTGCCTTTCTGAACTGTGCCTGACCTTGACATCTATCTGGACAGCCTGGGGCTCTCTGGGGACAGTGCTGGGTCTGGCCTCCGCACTCATATTCATTTCCCCAGCTGTTCACTGTCCCCGGCTCCCCCACGTGGAAGGGCACTGGCTCTCGACTAGTCCCCTCACCTGTGTCACGTTATTGGCCCGTGCATTGCCAAACACCCTCCTCCTTGGTCCTGCGCCCAGCCGGTCTCACGTGTTCCCCAAGAGATGGCCAAGGACTGGCAGTCCCTTCTCTCCAAACTTCAGATGGACCTGCAGGCAGGAAGGTGCCCCAGGGCACCCGTCTTCTTTCATAGCCTGGGCTGTGTGTTAGGGATACCGGGGTCAGGGTAGGAACAGACAGGAGATTTCTGCCTTCTCCCTTCCTTTCTTTCTTTCTTTCTTTTTTTTTTTTTTTGCGGCACTATGGGTTGAACCCAGGGGCATTCTACCTCCGAGCTACACCCCCAGCCCTATTTTTTATTCTTGATTTGGAAACAGGGTCTCACTAAGTTGCAGAGGGCCTCACTAAGTAGCTGAGGCTAGTGGCGAACCTGCGATCCTCCAGTCTCAGCCTCCCAAGTACTGGGATTACAAGCATGCACTACCACGCCCGGCTCTTCCTTCCTTTCTATATTCACCCCTCTCCTCCCTGCCAGCGGCTGAGGCCTCTAATACTTCCACCTTCTTAAAGCTTATCCAACTAATTTTCAGTTCTATTTTTAAATCTGTTACGTTGGTTTTCTGTGGCTGACATAACAAATTGTCACAAAGTGGGTGGCTCAAAACAACAGAAATATATTCTTTCGCAGTTCATAAGGCTCAGAATCTGAAATCAAGTGTCAACAGGGCTGGCTCCCTCTGAGGGCTCTGAGGGAAAAGCTGCTCCAGGCCTCATTCCCAGCTTCTGGTGGCTGCTGAAGTCCTTGACACTGCTTGGATAGGGAGCCATCCCTGCATCTCTGCCTGTGTCCCCATGAACTTCTCTGCATACTCCTCTTCTCTCTGGTTACCCTTCTTATAGCGAGGATGGCCACTGGATTTAGGGTGCACTCTAATCCAACCTGATCTCATCTCAATCCTTAATAATTACATATATGGAGACCCTATTTCCAAACAAGGTCACATTCTGAGGGTCCAGGTAGACATGAGTTTTGGTGGGTACGCTATTCAACTTACTATACCTTACAAGCAACATTTTACAAAACTTTTCCATTCCCTTCTCTCTCATCTTTCTGGCCACACCAGTGTTATCTCCACCTGTAGAAAACGCAGTCACATGTTCAGTTTCTCTTGACAAGTTACTGAGTTGTCATTCCCCATAGTGGCTGTCCCCTTTAGGTGACAGGTATGCCCTAATTTCAACACTTGTCTGGCACTCACTAGGAGCATCTGAATTTGTGACCCCATCATACGTAGAAGATTTTCTGTATTCAGTATAAAATTTACTGAAACAATAGTGACTGCACAATAAATTTTTTGCCATCTGGAGTAAATCTATTTATTCATTTCATTCATCTTTCACATAATACCTATGAGATGAATGGCCACTCTGGGTTAGGCACTATTCTTAACACTAAAAATTTGATTTTGAGCAAGTATAGATACTCTTGCCCATGTAGAGTTTACTGTCTAAGTGAGAAAGAAGTATATGAATTGCATAACTAAGTTTTAAAATAACTATGATAAATCTTTATAAATTAGAAGTCCATGATGCTATGAGAAGATAGGATGGGAGAAATTTTAATTCATATTAAAAGAGAGGCTGAAAAGTGAATGATGGTGAATGCAACTAGTCAAGAGGAAGCCGTGTGTGCCCAGGTCCTGTAACTGCAGATCCAGGATATGTAACAAGACAAAAGAAGAACAATGTCACCGGAGGGACTGGGGAATATTCTAGAGAATGAGGAAGGGAGGCAGCAGTGAAACCATATAGAACTCCCTTGACTATATATATATATACTTGACCATACTAAGGAGTTTTTTCTTAAAAGCAATGGGATGCTATTAGTGTATGTTTAGAAAGAGAATATGTTCATATGTGTCTTATGAAGGAGACTATCCTTTATGCAATTTGGAATACAATTTTTTTTTTGCGGTATCGGGGGATTGAACCCAGGGGCGTTCTACCTCCACGCTACACCCCCAGCCCTATTTTTTTATACTTTATTTTGAAACCGGGTCTCACGAAGTTGCGGAGGGCCTCACTAGGTAGAGACAGGGAGAGAGAGAGAGAGTGAGAGAGAGAGAGAGAGAGAGAGCTGAGGCTGGCCGCGAACCAGGATCCTCCGGTCTCCACCTCCCAAAGTACTGGGATTACAAGTGTGCGCCACCATGCCCCGCCTTGGAATACAATTTAAAGGTGCAAGGGTAAATATGTGTGGACCATATATGGCTTCTGCTAAAATCTAAGTGATAAATGACGGTATTTTGAGATAGGGCACCCTGATAGAAATAGAGAAATATGGAGAGAGTTGAGAAAAACTTAGGAGGCAAAATCCACAAATTTGGTATTGATCAGGGGTAGGGTGCTAGTGAAAGGGAAGAGTCAAGGTAGCTCTTGGGTCTAGGAAGGGTGTAAGAGATGCTATTCAGTGAGACAGGGCACACTGGGTTCTGATGACAAGGCAGGGGGAAATGTGCTTGTTTAGGACTCATCGAGGTTGATGCACTATTGAACACTCAAGAAGAGATATAGAAGTAGAGGGGACTGGTGATTGGGGTCTAGAGCTCTGAGGAGAAGATTGGGTTAAATAAGATAACATAAGCTGGGTGCAGTGTTGCATGCCTGTAATCCCAGTACTTGGAAGGCTGAGACAGGAAGATCACAGATTCGAGGCCAGCCTCAGCAACTTAGTGATATCTGGTTTCTAAATTAATTAAATAAATAAATAAAGGCTGGGGTGTAGCTCAGAGATAGAATGCCCCTGGGCTCAATCCCCATTACCAGAGAGAGAGAGAGAGAAGAGAATATATAGTTTAGCATGTGGACCTAGGTATTTGTCAACACTTTTATTTTCCAACTCTGGTGGGGCCATGATTAAATTTGCATGATTGAAGGCCTTAACGCACTTAAAAGCACTAAAGCAGTGCCCAGCACACAGTAAGAGGTTAATAAAGGTTAAGGAGGAAATGAGAGGAATCCTATGTCTGCAAACACTTTATATTTCTGTGTATCTCTAAAAAAAATTGGGCCATTAGAATTTGGTCCAGCTTGGGAACTTCATGGCAAAGGACTGAATATCTCCACCTGTTATTTAGAAAACCTTACTTTGTTTTCCAAGTAGGAATTTAACATTTCTAGAAATGGCCCTTTATGCTGTTCTAAGGAAGGGCACTGAATAAAGAGACAAGAGACCAGGCTATAATCTTTAGCCTGACTTTCCCACTTGGGTGACCTCCCTTGGGCTTCCTGGATGAATTCTATAAGATGACTCCTCTAGTATTAAACTCCTCTATCTGATTCCTAACACTCTGAGCAAAAGATATCCTCTCGTCCCTCAGAGAGAAGCCCATGGAAAAGCCACTGAGACGCTGGACCCCCAACTCTAGCAGACTGGCCCAGCGCGCTCCATCACTGCGCCCCAGAACAGAGGTCACCCGGCGATGGCAGGATCCTCCGATGACCAGTCATCCTACATTTGCTTGTCATTACTCTCCATGTTCCCTTTTAAGTCAAAAGTCAAAGATTTCCCCACTTCCTGCCCTGGCAACAGATAGAGGAAGATGTGAGTCGCAGAAACAGCTGGTTTGGGACCCTGGCGCCTGGAGACAGATTGGTCTAGAAGCAAGGATGTGGGCGAACGGAGGCACACTTGGGGTTTCCGACCCCCCTGGGACCCTGGAGACTTGGGAAACAAATGAGACAGCTAATTGGAAGTGCTGAGAGCAGATCTAACTCAAGTTACCTCTCCCTGGATGACTCATTCCAGAGGAAGCAGGAACTTTGGAGGAGAGAGGGAGAAATTGACTGCCACTGAGCCTTACTGTGCTCCGGAGTGCGGCCATCTGTCACAGAACTTAGGAGAGAGGAAAGGTCTTTGGGGGAGACAGTGAGTGTAAATCCCAGCTCCGGAGCCCTAGCAAGTCTCTTTCTGAGTCTTTGCTTCCTTGTTTATAAAATCTCTATTACTTACCAATCCTACCTCACAGGATTGTCACAAAAGTCATGAGATGACAGGTAGGAAAGCAAAGCAAAGTCCCCGGCGCACAGCAAGGACCACTTCCCGACATGCATCTGAGATTGTCTCCAAAACAGAGATAAACATTCCCCTGCCTCATGACACTCAACAAGAAGCTTGAACTTGTGAGGTACCATCAGAGTTGATGCGCGATACCTACTCTTCTTGCTCCTTGTTCCCACAGAGTGATCCTCTCAGAGTTCCACTAGGATCACTTCCGAGACAAGAGTAAAGAAAAAAGAGAGAGGCAGAGAGACACAGGCTCTGGACAGTGAGCCCCAATCTCCGGGTCTCAGCTCAGTGGAATGTTCCTTCACATGCTTTCAGCCATGCAGAACCCAGAAATATGTTCTGGGTCATTGGTCTTCTGGACTGTATTGACTAGAAATGTTCTGCTACAAACTCCACTTCCTGGGAGTGTGGCCAGTTGTGGACCCTCTCCCAAATTCCAGGAGCTCCAGGAAGATAGATCTGATGGGTAATCGAGGTGGTTTTGTCAACTGCATTATATCTGTGAAGATATAACCATTTCTTACCCTGATTCACCAAAAGAAAGTGTTTTCAGACATCCCTTTCATTTCCTCCCCTAATCTTTATTAAGCACTTACTATGCACAAGGTACTGCTTTAAGTACCTTAAATGTATTCATTGTGCAGATTTAATCATGTCAGTGTTGACCACATAGACATGGTTTTTCCATAACCTCTCTCCCTCTGTCATTGGGGAAAGGGTGGGATACTCCATTCCCTGTTTCCTCTTATCCTCTGCCGGTTGATCTAACAGAGAGCTCCCTGCCCTTCCTTAGCCAACTGCACAGCTGTCCAAGTAACTTAGAGAAAGATCCAGAAAGCTCTGTGTCTTCTGTCAAGACCCCCGCCACTCCCCAGCACCTACAGCCTCTCCACCACAGTCTGTCTAGAGACCATCAGGGCTAATTTCATGACCTGTAGGGGCAACTTCAGATGACCCGTCCCAGCCACACCTATGCCCAGGTGGCCCCCACACACCCATGCCTGGCCCCATCCCCTCTGCAGATTATCACCATCAGTTAGGAAAATACCACTGAACTCTCCCTGAACCTTACCTTCACTTTATTTTTAATCTAACTCAGCGGTTTTTATCCCTGGCTTCATATTAGAATTGTCTTTACACGCTGGGCGTGGTGGCACACGCCTGTAATCCCAGTACTTGGGAGGCTGAGACAGGAGGATTGCAGGTTTGCCACCAGCCTCAGCATCTTTGTGAGGCCCTCCACAACTTAGTGAAACCCTGTTTCAAAATGAAAAATAATAATAGCCGGGCGTGGTGGCGCACGCTTGTAATCCCAGTACTTTGGGAGGTGGAGACCGGAGGATTTGGGTTCGCGGCCAGCCTCAGCTCGCTCGCTCGCTCTCTCTCTCTCTCTCTCTCTCTCTACTTAGTGAGGCCCTCCGCAACTTCGTGAGACCCGGTTTCAAAATAAAGTATAAAAAATAGGGCCAGGGGTGTAGTGCAGAGGTAGAACGCCCCTGCGTATCCCCAGTACAGCAAAAATAAATAAATAAATAAATAAATAAAAAATAATAATAAAATAGGACTGGGGTATAGCTCAGAGGTAGAATGCCCCTGGGTTTAATCTCTAGTACCACAAAAAAAAAGAATTAAGAATTGCCTGTAAAGCAAAGCATAGGGAAACAAAATTTTAAATAAAAAACCCATCCCCTTCCCATCGATAATCCTGTCAAGAATTTGAAGGGGTGGAGTGGAGTTTAGTCATTAGTATTTTTATGATGTTCAAACAAGAAAGGGGTTTATTTAAGGATATTAAGTCATGTGCAGGCTCTCCAGGAGAGTCGGGGGCCCTGCTGGGCTGCCTGCACAGCCAGGAGCAAGAGTCCATCCTGGATCCCAGAGGCTATCCTGCAACGAGGGTATCTCCACAGCCACCTTCACTGGGAATAAACGCTACCCACCATGTGTTTCCCCTTCTACACTGGAAGGCTTTTTAAAAAAATTAACATACAGTAAAATTGATTTTTTTATTAGATGTGCAATTATATGAGTTTAACATATGAACACGGAATAGTTCCATCACCCCAGGTAAATCTCTCAAGCATCCCCTTAATTGACATGTATTCCTCCCACTGTTTCCCTGGCAACCACTGGTTTCCTCTCCATCACTGGGACTTTTTCTACTTGACAATGCGATCTAAATGCAATGGTATGGTGCACAACATGAGACCGGATCCGTTCCCTTGGCATAATGTCCTTGAGACCAATCCACGCAATGGTGTGTATCAACGACATTCCACCAAAGTAAAGTTGTTGTCCCAATTTATGTTTTCATTTGTCTTAAAGGACATTTGGGTTGCTTCTGGTCTTTGCTTCATAGTACTAGAACTGCTATAAGCATTCAGGTATAGGTTTGGGCGTGAATATGAGTTTTCATTTCTCTTGGGTCAATTTTTTGGAATGGGATCTCTGGTCATGCAGTCAGAAACTACCAAACTGTTTCCTAAAGTGGCTGCACCATTTTACAATCCCACCAGCAGAGTAGGGGAGTTTCCGTTGCTCCCCATCCTTGCCAGAAGTTGGTATTATCAGTATTTTTTTATTTTGCCCACACTCACAGGTATATAGTAATGTTTTAAAGGGGGTTTAATTTGTATTCTCATTGCTATTTTTAATGTACCCATGCGACTTTACGATGTAGCTAGAATACAATAGAAATTGACCGCCACCCCGTGTATGGTGTTTCTTCCCGTTACACTGGGTGAACTGTCCATATTCCCACCAATTATTCCATCTGCACTCCGTCCACACACTGGGTAGTCCTGTCTCCTCTGCCCAAAGGCATGACTTTCTAGTTCTTCCTTACTCTCTTTCCCTCATCATTTTTTCCTATTAGATCATTATTATCAATGACATACAAATGTTTTGCAATTTTTAAAAATCCTGTACCCCACCAGGCATGGTGGCACACACCTGTAATCCGTACTTGAGGGGCTGAAACAGGAGGATAGCAGGTTAGAGGCCAGCCTCAGCAACTTAGTGAGGCCCTCTACAACTTAGTGAGACTCTGTTTCAAAATAAAAAATAAAGTAGGGCTGGGGTGTAGCTCAGAGGTGGAGCCCCTGGGTTCAATCCCCAGTACCACAAAAAATGCTGTACCCCACATCCTTCTCTAACTATCACTCTATTTCTCTGTCCCCCCTTACTACAAAAGTCTGTGAGCTATCTATGTTTAGTATGTCCACATCTCCCCCCAATCTCTCCATCACCACCTTTTCTTTCTTTCTTTTTTTTTTTTTGTGGTACTGGGGATTGAACCCAGAGGGATTCTACCTCTGAGCTATACCCCCAGCCCTATTTTTGAAACAGGGTCTCACTAGGTTGTGGAGGGCCTCACAAGTTTCTGAGGCTGTCCTCAAACCTGCAATCCTCCTGTCTCATCCTCCCAAGTACTAGGATTACAAGCATGTGCCACCACGCCCGGCCATCACCACCTTTTCTTTTCTTTTCTTTTCTTTTTTTTTGGTGGGGGGCAGGTACTGGAGATTGAATCCAGAGGCATTCTACCACTAAGCTACACCCCCAGCCCCTTTTTATTTTTTATTTTGAAACAGGGTCTTGCTAGGTTGCTGAGAGTCTAAGTTGCTGAGGCTGATCTTGAACCTGCAATCCACCTGTCTCAGCCTCCCAAGTACTGGGATTACAGGCGTGCGCCACCACGCCCAGCTACCTTTTCTTTTACATCTACTGAAACCAGCCTTTCACCTTCACCACTCCATGAAAACAGCTCTTGTCAAATGCACCAGTGACCTTTATGTGCCAATCCAAAGTTTGGACATTCTCAATTCTCAGCTTATTCAGTAATACTCAGCAGGACTAATCTCTCCCTCTCCTTCTTAGTTTTCTTTTGACCCAAAGTCAGGGCTGTCCTCCCTCCTCAATAGCTGCTCTGTCTTGACCCCCTTTACTGGTTCCTCTTCATCTTCCTGACCTCTGGCCCTGGGCTCGGTCCTCAGCCAGCTTCTCTCATTCACATCCCAGATGACCTGATTCTAGCCCAAGCCTTAAATACCACCGCCAGACTGGAGACTTGAACTCTATCTCTGGGCTAGACCTCTCCAGTGAACTCTGGACTCATAGATCAAACTGTCCACTTGGCACCTGCATTTGGTTGCTGAGTGGGCATCTCACACTTAGCATGGCTGGGCGTGGTGGTGCATGCTTGTAATCCCAGTACTTGGGAGGCTGAGACAGGAGGATTGTAAATTTGCCACCAGCCTCAGCCACTTAGCAAGACCCTCCAAAACTTAGTGAGACCCTGTTTCAAAATAAAAAATAAAATAGGGCTGGGTGTGTAGCTCAGAGGTAAAATGCCCCTGGGCTCAATCCCAGTAACACACACACACACACACACACACACACACACACACACACAATTAGCAAGTGCATGACTAAATTCTTAAGTAATCGCCCAGTTATCTGTTTCCCATCTGATCTTCCCCATCTCAGAAAATCCTAACTCCATTCTTCCATCGGCTCATGCTGAGAAGCTAAAAACCCTGGAATCATGCTTTATATTTTTCTCTCATACCCCACATCCATTCAACTAGCAAATCCTGTTGGCTCTATCCTTGAATATATGCCAAAGGCAAATAATTCCCTCTGCTCCCACCGCTACATACTAGTAAAAACCAGTATCAATTCCCACCGAATTATCACAACATCTTTCTATGTGAACTCCCCACTTCCAACTTCCTCCCTCGTTTTATTCTTCACACACCTCCAGAGTAAATGTTGAAAACATTTAAACTTTAAAAACACGAGTGAGAAGCTGCCCCTGAAGATGTTTCCATCACTCTCCCATCGCACCGTGAATAAAACCGAAAGCCCTTTTGGTCGGCATTCAAGGCTGTCACGATCTTGCCCAACTGCCTTGCTAACCCCATCCCTCACCCATATCCACCTTCTCCTGCTTGTTCCCCTTACTCATGAGCACTCTCTGCAGCTGGCAGCTCACAACAGATAGGACTGCGGCTGTGTTCTTAGAGGTACGACTGGGGAACGGGGATGTCAGCACGATCCTTGGTTGTTCCCAGGGAGCCCCCACTCCGGAGCCTCTGCTAAACTATCACTTTATCAAAGAAGCTTCCCTGACCACCCTTTCTTAAATAACATCTCTTTGTGTCACTCATTTTTTTTACAAGACACTTATCACCACCTTGTGTAGGATTAATTCATTTATTTATTGTAGATCTCCCCTCTACCTCTGGCTTGAATGTAAACCCCATGGAACACCAATGGTTCCCGGTTTTGTTCATCGATGCCTCTCCATATAGTACTTAGCATATTGTAGGATATTCAACAGTTAGCATATTCAACAGTTGAATGTTTAAATGAGTAAATGTCCCCTCACGTGACCATTCTGTGATCATTCTTCTTTCTAAATCACGCATTCATGTCATCTGAACTGAGTTTCATCTGGATAATAACCCCTAGAGGGCCCCATCAGAATGTTTTTTTTCTAACCACTTTTCCTAGTGATAACCCCAAGTCCCCAAGTCCCTCTAAGGTTGTCCCTGCTCTCAATCAGTTTATACTGGCATCCTTCCAAAAGAGAATTCTATTTGGAAAAGTCATGTGAATGGAAATTAACCATAAGTGGAGTGCCCTGGGACCAAGGGTTCACACACACAAAGGTTTGCATAAATATTCACACACTCGCCTGCACGCAGACAGAATCACACACTCATACATAAACAAGGCGGCCTCTTTGTAAACACTATATTTGGTCTCCATGTTGAAAAAACATGTTCTATTTGTCCTCTGGAACATGTCTTTTGGCTTTTAAAATGATTTAAATTAAAAAAAAAAACAAATAAGCTCAACTCCATAGGGATTCTTACAGAAATGAGTTGGCTGGTTCAATTTTTAAAACTAGGTCATCCACAACTGAGAAATGACTAAATGCAAAGCACAGTGGAACAAGACCAGAAACATGCGTGTGTTCACATAGCATATCTTTACTTTTAGGTTATTTCATAAAATTTCAATCATATTTATCTTTTCCTTATTTTCAAAGTCCTACAATGATACCAGAGCAATTTTAGAAAATGGAAGATAACAAAATTACCTACCCACAAAGATGTAGGGGGTAGGTAACAACTCTGTAACTCAACCGATGCTATTATTTTGATATATTTCTATATAGTTATATTTTTAACAATTCATCCCTCTTGGAACTCTATAGCACTTCATCACTTAAGGAGCTAATTCACGAACACAACCACAGCTGCATCAGTAGCTCTGCATTTTGTAGGAATGAAGATCAAAATAAATTGGCTTAAACATTTGCACTTTTCTGGTTTCTGACCTTTTTCTTTTTCTTGCTAAATTGGTAAAGTGTAGCCAGGCATGGTGGCGCACGCTTATAATCCCAGTACTGGGAGTCTGAGACCAGAGGATCCGGGTTCACGGCCAGCCTCAGCTACTTAGTGAGGCCCTCCGCAACTTAGTGAGACCTTGTTTCAAAATAAAGAATAAAAAATAGGGCGGGGCTGTAGCCCAGAGGTAGAACACCCCTGGGTTCAATCCCCGGTACCACAAAATAAATAAATAAATAAATAAATAAATAAATAGATAAGTGAAGTGTGCTTATGACTTTGCCACCATTCTAGGAGCCTTATTTCTTCCTTTATCCTTTATCCATTCAGCAAATATTTATTGAAGCCCTACTATGTACCTATCCTAGGAGTTTGGGGTCTACCAGTGAAGATGACTGAGAAAAGCCCCTGCCTTCACAGAGCCTACTTTTTCTTAGGGAGAGACATATAATAAAAATGCATTCGTTTTCTGATGCTGGGTAACAAATAACCACAAACACGGCAGCTTAAAACAGCACATACTTACTGTCTCACAGCCTTCTTGGGTCAGTGGTCTGAGTGTGGCTTGGTTGGATCCCCTGAAAGGCTCCAGTGAAGGTGTTGGCCAGGGTCGGATTCTCATCTGGAGGCTTGACCGGGACAGAGGCCATTTCCAAGCTCACTCAGGTTGTGGACAGAATTTGTGTCCTTGTGTTTCTAATATCCATGGCAACCTCTTTCAAGAGAGACAGACTGTAAGGTCAGTCTGGTAGCAAGACAATCTCATGTAATATAAGGTAATCACAGGAGTGACATCCTATCCCTTTTGCTAAATGTTATTGATTAGAAGTCACGGGTCCCGCCATCATGCAAGGGGAGGTGGCTAACAAGGGGGTGAATGCCAGAAGGCAAGAATCATTGAGGGTCCCTTTAGGGTCTGTCTAGAACAACAAATAATTAATTTACATAGTGCGTTAGGAAGTGCTAAGGGCTGTGGAAAAAGGGAAGAATAGAGCACGGTGTAATCCCAGTATTTTGGAGGCTGCTGAGACAGGAGGATTGCAGGTTGGAGGCCAGTCTAAGCAACTTAGACCCTCAGAAACTTAGCCTGTTTCAGAATAAAAATAAAATAGGACAGGGGTGTAGCTCAGAGGTAGGTTGCCCCTGGGTTCAACCCCCAGTACAGGAAGAAAGAAAGGGAAGGAAGGAATGAATGAAGGAAGGAAAGAAAATGGGGCTTGGGGTATAACTCAGAGGTAGAATGCCCCTGGGTTCAACCCCCAGTGCAGGAAGAAAGAAAGAGAAGAAGGAAGGAAGGAAGGAAGGAAGAAGGAAGGAAGGAAGGAAGGAAGGAAGGAAGGAAGGAAGGGAGGGAGGGAGGGAGGGAGGGAGGACCAAGAGGAGCTGGGTCCAGGGTTAAAGAGAGTGGTCAAGGGTTTCCCTGAGAAGACGAGGTTCCTGCAGTCTTGGATGAGGTTAGAGAGTTGACAGAGTGAACTTCTGAAAGAAGGAAGGGCCAGAACAAAGGCCACAAGGTGGAAACTTGCTTGACGTGTCCCAGGAACAGAAAGGAGGTAGAGGGGCTGGTGCAGTGATTAGAGTGAGCCCCAGTGTGTGAATAGGCTGGAACCACACTTCAGAAGGGCAGGCTGGCAGCAAGTATTTATGGAGAGCTTACTGAGTCCTAGGCTTCAGGTGTGTGGTGATCAGACACAGCTGCTGCTATCAGGGCGCTGACATCAGAAGGATAACAGACCACAGGAAGAGCCAATATTCACAGGGCTGCTCACCAGGCGCAGGACTCTGTTATAAGGCGTTAATGTATGTGAACTCATAAAATTCCCATAGTTGCCCTATAAGATGCATGTGTAATCTTTCCCCATTTCACAGATGAGGAAAGTGAGGCCTAGAATGTTTAGTTTATCTGCTGTCCTTTAACTAGACTTACTCCTGAGGCTATTCTTTTACCCATGACTCTATACCTAGAAACAGAGACAGACATTGTAGAGAATTATTGGAACTGGTGCTTTAGCTGATGCCAGAGAAGGGCCAAGAAGGTGATGGCTGAATTGAGAAGGCAGCCATGGGGAGATCTGGAGGACAGGACCCACGATTGAAGAGTGAGAAACTAAGCCGGGTGTGGTGGCGCACCCTTGTCATCCCAGTACTTGGGAGGCTGATACCGGAGGATCACAGGTTTGCAGCTGGCCTCAGCTACTTAGCGAGGCCCTCCGCAACTTAGTGAAACCCTCTTTCAAAATAAAGAATAAGAAATAGGGCTGGGGGTGTAGCTCAGAGGTAGAATGCCCCTGGGTTCAATTCCCAGTACCACAAAAAAAAGAGTGAAAAGCCAGTGTGGCTGGGGAGGAGCCACGCAGGTGGCACTGGCGAGACATGAATTGAGATACACAGGTGGATCTCATGGGGTTTATAGGCCTTGCAAAGGATTTTGGATCTGGTTATCATTGGAAGTCACTGGAAGGTGTAAGCAACGAAATGCTGTGATCCAACTTATGCATTAGAAAGATCACCTGTGATGGGTGGATTATTATTAGGGTCAAGGGTGGAAGCAGGAAAATGAGTTAAGGGGCTACTGGGCTAATCCATGTGAGAAATAATGATGGTGGGTTGCACTAAGGGTACACTGGTAGAAATTGAGAAAGTGCTCAAATTTAGGGTGTATTTTGAAGGCATATGAAACAGATTTACTGATAGATCGGGATGCGTGGTAACAAGATACCAAAGCTGAGCTAAGGCATTTGGGCCTATGGAACTCCAATAATCGAGGTGGGTAGTCTTGATCAGAACTCCAATAATCGAGATGGGTAGTCTTGATCAGAACTCCAATAATCGAGATAGGTAGTCTTTAATTACTGTTATTTGAGGACTCATTTAAAAAGGTATCTTGCTTTTCACAGTTTGGGGAATTGCTTTTTTTCTCAACATTCTATCATGAAGATTAAATTCATATTTTTGCATGTACCTATTTTCATTCTTTTTATTACTATACGATACATTCTACTATATGATCCACAGAATTTATTTACACATTCTCCTCTCAAGGGGTGTGGTCCATCAGAGCAATGGCTCCTCTAAAGATACAACTTCTTGTCCCTGGAACCTGGGAGTATGTTATGTTGCATTACATAGAGGAATTAAAATTGTAGATGCCACTGAGGTTGGTAACCAGCTGGCGCGGGGAAGAGGAGAGTAGCCTGGATTTTCCAGGTGAGCCCAGTGTGGTCATCAGGGTCCTGAGACATGGAAGAAGGAAGCAGAAAATCCATGTCAGAGTGATGCAGCACAAAAAAGTGAGTCAGCCATTGCTGGTTTTAAAGATAGAACTGGGCATGAGCCAAGGAACGTGGGTGGCTTTCAGAAGCCCAAAAAGGCAAGAAAACACATTGTACTCTATAGCCTCCTGACGCAGCTCTACCGACACTTTGGTATTAGCCCAGTGAGACCTCCCCCACCTTTGGACATGAAACTTCTAGAACTATAGGATTATACATGTGTATTGTTTTAAGCCATTGTGTTTGTAGTCAATTATGGCAGCAAAAGTAAAGTAACACAAGAGGCATTTTTTTTCTTGGGGTACCGGGGATTGGACCCAAGGGCATTCTACCTCCGGGCTTCACCCCCAGCCCTATTTTTTATTCTTTATTTTTGAAACAGGGTCTCACTAAGGTTGTGGAGGGCCTCACTAAGTAGCTGAGGCTGGCCGCGAACCCGGATCCTCCAGTCTCAGCCTCCCAAGTACTGGGATTACAAATGTGCGCCACCACGCCCGGCTATTTCCATTTTTTCAACGATTCCAAGCAGGGCTGCCCTCAATACTCTTGTACATGTTTACATATGTACGAGTTGCTCTCGGGTGTATACCTAGGATAGAATAGCCAAGTTCTTGGGTATATGAAAGCTGAATTTTATAAGGTAATGCCAAATTGGCTTCTGAAATGGTTAAACCTACTTACCTCCTCACCAGCGTTGTATAGGAGCTCTGATTTATTTATTTTTATTTATTTATTTATTTATTCTTTTTAAAAATACTTTTATTGTGGCATTGTAATTATACATCATAGGGAGGTTCAAAGTGATACAAACATATATGCACACATTACTTGGTGTATTTGCTCCACATCCCACTCCACTCCCCACTTCTCCCTCCCTGTACCCATTAGTGAGATTGGTAGTAATACTTTCATAGATAGAGAGCCCTGGTTGATTTAGATCTTCTTCAATACTTGGTAATGTCCTATACATTAAGTGTGTGTGTGTGTGTGGTAGGTACTGGGTATTGAAACCAGGGGCATTCTATTTCTGAGATACACCTCCAGCCCTTTTTATTTTTTGTTTTTAAAACACGGTCTCAATAGGTTGCTGAGAGTCTTGCTTAAGTGCTGAAGGTGGTCTTGAACCTATGATCCTCCTGTCTCAGCATCCCAAATACTAGGATTACAGGCGTGCATCACCACACCTGGCCTATGCATTCATTTTTAACAATCAAATCGATACAAAAGTATATCTGACTGCAACAGGGACCATATGGCTTGAAAGACCTAAAATGCTGATTGCTGCTGAGGAGAGCATTTTCATGTTTACTGGACAAATGTCTTCCTCTCCTGTGAAATGCAGGTTCATAATTTTTGCATATTTCCCCATTTGTAATTTTCTTAAGAACTAATAGGAAATCTTTATACAGTGTTGATGTATATAGCTCATCATGTGGCTGGTGGATGTGTTGAAGATGTCTCCTCCCGGGGTGTATTTTGTCTTTTCACTTTCTTTAAAGCAGGAGTCCACATCTTCCAACTAGCTGAACAAATCCAACTTTGTATGACCTTTGAGCTAAGCATGATTTTTACATGGTTAAACAGTTGTAAAAAAAAACCCACTACAACAAACAAAAATATGTGACAGAGACCGTGTGGCTGAAAAACCTAAAATATTTACTAGCATATCCTTTTCCTGCTGTAAAACATCCATCGCTGAACATACCTTTTGGTTAAACTCTTAATCTTTCAGAGTATTATTTAAGAAATTATTCTTTATGGACAGAAAGATATCAAGCTATATGTTACATTAAAAGCTTTAAAGATTTCTTTTAGGTGTTTAAGTTCTTCCACTGTTAGGTAGTTAGGCAGAAATGAGCAAGGGCTAAGGAAAAGGTTTACTCTACTGAAAGTGATGAAAACTTACCCTACCTTGTCCCTGAGAACCCTGCCCAAAACCACCTCCTCCTTGGCCAGATCCTATTTCCTTAAGTCCAAAAGGTACCAGATGTAATTGGCATAAGGGGCTTTCCAACTTTGGAACAAGCCGTGATCCAACTTATGCATTAGAAAGATCACCTGTGATGTGTGGATTATTATTAGGGTCAAGGGTGGAAGCAGGAAAATGAGTTAAGCACTGATCCCTAAGCCCGTGGGTTTTGCTTTGGTACTAACAGGAAATTTTTCAACATGGCAGAAATAGCACAGATGCACTAGGCAGTAACCACTCCTGTTTTAGACAGCACTCTCACCTCTGTGACCCCAACACCCACCACCTAAAACTTAGAGCAAGGAGAATTTTATTTGGGGCTTATGGTTCTGGAGATTCAGTCCATGTGAGACTGGATTCCAAGTGGGAGCCATGGCTCTAGGTCCTCAGGGTGTCATCGCGGGGAGCAGAGAGGGTGAGAGCGTCTTGTCAGCTCATGGTGGCAAGGGAGAGAGAAGCTGGAGTGTCTGGCCCAGGAAAAGACGCTGTCCCCAGCCATGCCCCCAGGGGCCAACCTCCAACCCTTGCCCACCTCCAAACATGGCCACTTTGTCTAACACATGAGGTTCTGTGAAAGTCTTAAACCCAAACCGTAACAAACCCCAAATACATAATGCACGAGGGTGAAGGTTTTCAGATCAACTAAAAAACCCACACATGGAAGACACCGTTGCAATTTCCACTCCTGACTCTCTCAGGAGTGTATTCCCTCCCTTCGAACATGGCCACCTCTCTTGAAACTAGCCATTCACTTTGCTAAATAAATCTTCTATACTTATCCTGTGTCTCTTGAATGAAATCTTTGTGGGGGGAAGACAAGAACTGAGGAATCTGCTGTCCAGTAATACCACCACTGTGTGTGTGTGTATGCGTGTGTGTGTGTGTGTGTGTGCGCGCGCACACATGCACATGCATGCACACACATGATGTGAGAAAGAGATACACCTCTATGCCCCACACCACCATTGGGTAATTGTTTAATTTCATCACCATTTGTTTGCCATTTGTTGCCAAACATTGCCACCATTTGTTTTGTCATCCACTTTGGTCATCGATTAGCTTCTCACGTTGGACCTATTCCATGGCTTTCTGTTCTATCAGTGAGCCCATCTATTTCTGTCTGAATGTTATACTTTCTTAACTGCTTCATTTGTGCCATAAGTTTGGATATCTGGTAGGATATGTCTCCTTTACTTATTCTTTACATTCAGGAGTGTCTTCAATATTCTTGGCCACACACCCCTATTTCAATTTTCAACTCACTTTGTCAAGACCCATGAAAATCTCCTTTGGAATTTTTATTTTAGTTGCATCCAATCTACAGTCTGCACGTCCATCTAGAGAGAATGAACACTTATATAACAGTAAATAGTCCTATCTCTAAAAACCAGAAATCTCTCCCTAATGTAGATGGTCTTTAGTGATTTATCTAGGTTATCTTTAACATGCCCTAGACTCGTGTCCTCTCAAGCTAATCCTGAGTGATCTTCAGGGTGGGAAATCCCTTGAGCTCATTGTTTGGTTGCCCCTCCCTCCCACTCATCCCCATTCCAGATGGCCCAGACATTTCACCCTTGCCAACATCATTCTAATTAATAAGTATCTGATAAGTACTTGCTCTATGGAAGACAATATGCAATGAATAACACCCAGAAGCACAGTGTACAGTCCCTGCTTTAAGGAACTTTTGATCTTTAAAATAAATAATCTAAAAACTAGCACATCAACTTAAAACCATTCAGTTTAAATTGAGGAACAATATCATCTCCATAATTTCATATTTACTTCTTCAGGCCCTAATGAGAATCACTGTTGTTATAGCAACCTACCAGGACTGATATTTCTAGCAAAGACTAATCATTATGAAAAAAATTAGACTCTGTTTAACCTAGTTCATATAAGAGGCTGCAGAGATATATTTTAAATTGATTTCCACCTAAAATAGCTGTGATGTGTTTATATTTTGCTGCTGAAAAGCACAGGCCCTCGGCTATCAAAATAAAATTTAGGCTTCATAAACAGCTAATTCCCCAAGAGTTCTGAGTATCCAGAATTTGGTGACACTCTGAAGCTGGGGAGGGAAGGCCACAGATGGCTCCTTAGAGCATGATGAGAAGGGACCTTCCTCCACCTGGGTAGCCCTGAATAAGGTTAGCCTGCAATCTCTGTCCTGATTCCTCGTGGGCATGTGTAGGTCCAAGGCACTGCTTCCCTCTTTTCTCCTTAAATTAAATTGTTTCCACTATTGCTTTTTTAATTTTAAGACAAGTGGTAGCATGATTCATGCAATTACTTCCTTCCCCCATGATGTCTTAGAAAGTTCCTCCAGTTGAAAAAAAAATGATTTAGTGGCAGATCAGAATTAGCTTATTGACTTGCAAAATTCTCCCTTCTCCTTTTCGTTCTGTGTTTATTTTTAAACAGGAACACTTGGGTGGGATCTATGTAAGCATTTAGGTTCTTGTTCGTATCCACCCTTAGTAACCTCTGTTCTTCATGACCTAAAGGGCTTTAACCCAAGGGTACATTTATCATGGTAACTTAAGCTAGGTATATTCTAGCATTCATACAATATTTTTCCTTTCTAATTGCTGAAA
Source organism: Glis glis (assembly GCA_004027185.1). Classification (NCBI taxonomy): domain Eukaryota; kingdom Metazoa; phylum Chordata; class Mammalia; order Rodentia; family Gliridae; genus Glis; species Glis glis. The sequence continues at coordinate 29,432 of PVJS01008938.1, read as the reverse complement.
GTATTTTTATAATTTAGGCAACAAACGAGAGAAAAGTACACTAGAATGGTATATTAATAAAAGGAATATTGGGGTTTAGAAATGTTATTCTAATTTTAAGGGGAAGTCACTTAAACTCATCTTCCTCATCTGTGAAACAGGGACAAATAATATATATTTACCAACATCACTGGCTTGTTTTGAGAGTGGAATGAGATAAAACAGCCTTTAAAGTTTGCTTAATTATAAGATTTACTTGAATTGCCTTTTTATTGTTTTTTGGCATTACTGGGGATTGAACCCAGGGGCATTCTACTTCTGGGCTACACCCCTAGCCCTATTTTTTTATTCTTTATTTTGAAACAGGGTCTCAATAAGTTGCAGAGGGCCTCACTAAGTAGCTGAGGCTGGCTGTGAACCCAGATCCTCCTGTCTCAGCCTCCCAAGTACTGAGATTACAAGTGTGCACCACCATGCCCGGCTGAATTGCCTTTTTAAACATGCAAATTCTCTAGATTCCTGTGATGTCCAGAAAACTGGAAATTGTTATCATCAGATAAATTTGAGAAATGGGAGGTAATGGAAGGAGTGTGTAAGGTTACAGGAATATAAGACGCCCACTTTTCTGATAGTATCTTACAAGTATACCAAAAAAAATCCCTTTTAAAATCAATTTACATATTCACCCTTTTTCTCCCTTCTCAGGGTAGAGACCATCTTGCTGTTGCAGGATTTTTTTTTTTTTTTGCAGTACCAGGGATTGAACCCAGGAGCATTCTACCTCCGAGCTACACCCCAGCCCGATTTTTTATTCTTTATTTTGAAACAGGGTCTCACTAAGTTGAGGAGGGCCTCACTAAGTAGCTGAGGCTGGCTGCGAACCTGGATCCTCAGGTCTCAGCCTCCCAAGTACTGGCATTACAAGCATGCGCCACCATGCCCGGCTTGTTGCAGGATTTTTGAGACCTGGGTTCTGGTTTCTATCTGCTGCTGTTTGGATAATTTGGGTGACTCCTTTCCTGCTAAGGGCCTCATGTTCATACCTGCAAAATGACTAGATGGCTTCTGTTTCTGCTGTTCTGTTTCCCCCTTGATGACCTCTTCCCGGTTGTCCTCCTCTGCATGTCTGGGCTTGTGAAGTATTTGACCACTTCAGAGTTTAGTACATCATTCTCATTAAGGAGTCCTGGTCCCTATCCACACAACCTGAGGATTTACTATCTTTAAGACTCTGCTCACTGAGTGCTGTGTGCATGTATGTCCCTATCATGCTGAATTAACATTATGATGTGAGACTACAATGCACTAATGGAAAAAAAAAAAAATATATATATATATATATATATATACACATACATACATATATATATATACATACATATATACATATACACATACATACATACATATATAGAAAAAAGATTCTGATCCAGCATCATAAGGAAAGCAAAGGAGCCAAGAACATTCAACAATTTAGTTGGGAGAATAGGGAATGTGAATCACTCCACGTCAAACCACAGGAGGACACTGGATCATTAAGTTAGAATGGGAGAGATGACATGTGCTGTGGACACAGATGAGGGTGACAGCACCGTGAGAAAGGGCAGTCACAAAAAGCGTCACAGGGGCTGCCTTTGGATTATTATTAGTGAAAAAGGTTTATTATTTTTAAATAAAAAAGCGAAGCATATGTATGTTTTAAATCTAAGGATATTTATATATTATATATAATATGCATGCCTATATGTATTATATGTAAAACATATTTTATAACTAATATATAAATGTAATCTCATATTTATATATATATATTATACATAATTTTTTTAATCCAAGGATAAGCAATGAAAAGAAAATTCTCCTCCCCGATTAAAGTCCTAATCATTCCTCCCTCGGAAGCAGCACAGTGAATTCTGCATCATTTTCCAGAAATATCCTCCTATGCACACAGATATACACAGAGACATAGACACACACCCATAGACACACACACCCACAGACACACACCACAAGCGCAGCTCTACACCTTCATTTTTCTCTCTTAATAAATCTTGTAAATCAGGCCAGGTATGGTGTCACACGCCTGTAATACCAGTACTTTGGGAGGCTGAGACAGGAGGATTGCAGGTTCCAAGCCTCAACAACAGCAACTTACTGAGACCCTGTTTCAAAATAAAAGATAAAATAGGGCTGGGGTGTAGCTCAGTGGTAGAATGCTCTGGGTTCAATCATATATATAATCTTGTAAGTAAACACACATATAAACTGACCACATTGTGGTTCACGTCCATGGAGACTTCCATACAATTGCACAATCATTTGCTTTAGCATTCTTCATAACCGATGGACATTTGGAAGCCTTTAGTTTTTTGCTATTAAGTAATCACTTTACAATGCTTCAGCAAAAATCTTTGCACATATCATATGCATGGAATGACTGAATATGAGAATTTAAAATTTTGAAAAGTATTACCAAATTGTTTTCCCTTTAAATCACAGCAAGGGATAGTGTACTATTTCCCCATAGGCATGAAAACTCTGTTTATTAACAACCTTTGATCTTTGACATTGTGATAGATAAAAATGGAGCCTTGTTGTGTTCATGATCATAAGGCAGATTTTGAGAATATTCTCAGATTTTTTCCTTTCTTGTTTGCTGCAATTCTTGTTATATCAGCCCTAAAGAAAAGAGAGACGATAAAACACCATGTCCCTGAATGCCCCCTTTGAGTTCCCAAAAACCTAGCCAAGTTAAGGGAAGAAGGAGAGCAAGCCTGGGCTGGAAAATCCAGATACAGATCGTCTTGAAGGAGACGGGCTTTCTCTTACGCACACTGGGAATGAGGGCAAGCTAGCCTTATCTGTAGAAAGCTACTTTCTTGCACGGACGCCAGGACAGTTGCTCCTTGAGATGCTGGTCATACGAGCAGACTAAGCCGGCTGATGCTAATGATGTCACTGTTTCTGCAGCCCAACATATACAGTCCCTCTGAGTGGGGACTGACACGCAACTGAGGGCACTGTGGAAAGGACACATGTCACTTGTCCAGCTAGCTTCCACTGGACAAAACACCATGAGAGACAGAGGTGCTATCAGTTGGCCTGTTGCCACTGAATTTGTATGTGTGTGTGTAGGGAGGGGTGACTGGGGATTAAACCCAGAGACATTCTACCTCCAAGCTATACTCCCAGCCCTTTTTTAATTTTTGGTTTTGAAACAGGGTCTCACTAGGTTGCTGAGAGTCTCTCTAAGTTTCTGAGGCTGGTCTTGAACCTGATTCTCCTGTCTCAGGCTCTGAACCACTGGGATTCCAGGCATGTGCTACTGAACTCTTATTGGAGCAGTCACTTATCTCTTGTAAGCTTTCCCCATTAAATCACATCTCAAACACTGTCTCCAGGCACCTTCTTTGGCCTTTCTACCACCTACCCCACTGCCCTGGCACAACTGGGCTGTGCACATGACATTTGTCTGTGCCCACTGCTACTGCTTCTATTTGATAAGATTGGGAGGAGTGTTATAGGAGGAGTGAGGTTGCCGTGGAGTCTTGAGTTCCATGTCAAACAATGTGGACTTCAGTCAAGTTAGTGGAAGGTTTGCTTCTGGAATTTTCCAAAGAACTATAATTTAGTTCTTGACCAGGACCAATTTTGTCCTGGAGCACTTCGGGAGACATTTTTGTCAGTGAAGGGAGGAAGGGCTACTGGCATCTAGTGGGCATTGGCTAGAGATGCTACTGACGCCCTACAACACAAGACAGCCCCCATAACAAAGATTACCCAACCCAAAGCAAACAGGGCAGGAGTGTATTATCCCTCCACTGGAAGGACTGAAGAGCAAAGAGACTATAATCAAGGAAACAATTTGGGAGGCCGGTGTGGGCACTGTGGGCTCTGGCTACGGCCTCATATGGCTTTAGCTGGGATCTCCTCTCCAGCATCTTCACACCAAAGCAGAGTGGAGCCAGCAAAGCCCAGAGGGTCCTGGGTTGGCTCCCGTCCCCCCACTCCTTGCAAACAAATTGCTGTTAGTGGTTTGCATACTTCTTACTTTAGTTTCATTAGAACAAACACATAGAAAAACCTCAATCATTTTCCTCCAGAAAAATGTTTTGAGAAAATCAGGCTGTAAAACTCTCTTCAACCATGAAACCTCCTTTCAAGTATAAATGCTCAGAATCACAAGCAATAAAATGCAGGGTAGGAGAGTAGGAGGGAGACCACAGTGGGCTGATTTTCGAACAGCCATAATCTGAGGGAAATACACGCAGCTTTTCTGGTCTTGAGAAAAATGAACAACATTTCCTTCCAAGGAACCACATGCCTAAAATTGTCATAGCCCCCCGTCCCACTTCCCTGCTCCTGGGCTTCCAATACAACACTTAATATCACACGTGCAAACAGGAGTTGGTACTCAATAAACACAGGTGAGTGGCCCCACAGTCAGGGAAAATGTATGATGGTTTTATCAGAAGCTATTCAATCCTAGGAGTGAATACAACAACAGCTAGCATTTATTCTTGCGCTTCATTTGGGCCAACAGGTGGACTCTCTCGGTGACTCTTCACAACAGTGGGTAATGAGGTGTCATGATTACACAGGAGGAAATGGAGCCCAGAAGGAAGCGGTTTGCCCACAGGCACATGGCTCCTGAGTGGAGAGCAGGGATCACGCAATCCGTCACCAGAGCCCTTTATTTTAAACGCTGCGCTACAACGCTGCCACTCCTACCACTAATGTCACACAATTCCTATTGTCCTTCTTATTTGATCCTCACAAGGGCCTTGAGGGATGAGCACATAGATCTCATCTTGTGTCCATGGACGTTTTAGCTATAAGACATAGATATATTTATTGCCACATAGTAATTGTACGTATCGATGGACTATAGCGTGACATTTCAACATATGCAAACCATGTGTAATAATCAGATCGGGGTAATTGACATATCTATCACCTGAGACATTTATCATTGCTTTGTGTCGGGGACATTTGAAATCCTGTCTACTATGGAGCCGTGGAAGTTGAACCTGAGCGTGGGGCCTGCCTGGGGCCCTGTGTCTAGTGAGCTGCAATGCTAGGTCTAGAGCTCTTGAGCCCTGTAAGATGTTGTGATCTGTGTCCATTATCAATTCATTGCCTCTCAGCTCTAAATGCGCCTTTATGGTTGTATAAATGAAGCCGGACCCTGTACACCTTTCTCCCTTGCTGGCTGGTACAATGTTAACCTTTGTTATGGAGAGTGTAAGAAGGATACCGCTGCAGGGTGTCTCCTCTTCTGGGTTCTGCAGCGCTTCCTTCTCCGGGCTCTTGCAATGCATGGTCTGTCCAACATCTGACCCCAGGCATGAGCAGCTACTTCAGCACCCAGCTCCCATCAGGCCCAGGGGCCAGCAGTCTTCCTCACGCTGCCTCAGGAAACTGCAGTGAATTCTGAGGCCCCTCACCTCCCTGACACCTCAGAGGGCAGATTTCCAGCAAGTTCTGCCAGCATGTTATACCTCTGTGACATTATGGTTGGGCCCCAGAGGAAGTCCAATCTCAGCCTTAGAGACAGCAACTGCTTTCTCTACCTGCAAATCCTCTATTCTTTAGGATTCTCTTTCCTCCTTACCAACCAATTTCCCAATTGTTCATTGTCTTGTTCTAATTAATAACACTTTCCACGTTCAAATATCTGTGCGATTGATCCCTGATTTCTACATGTTTCTTCCCGTTGAGCTTCTTATTGCAAAGATTAAGACCTGGCAATTACCTGGTATCCTGTAAACGTGAATAAGAGATTCAAGAAGCCAGGAACTGAGGGACATTTGCTCTTACACTATTTTCTTGGTCTCTCATCTGGACTTTATGAGATGCAGGAGAAAATGACCAATCATATGGTATTTTATAAGTGTGTTAGTCAGCTTCACATTACTATAACAAATACCTGGGATAATCAGCTTATAAAGAGAAAAGGTTTATTTTGGCTCACAGTTTTAGAAGTTCCTGTCCGTGATTGGCCTTGTGTTTTGGGGCCTGTGGAGAGGCAGCTCATCATGGTAGCAGAGCAAAAACATTCACCTCGTGGCTGGAACATGAAACAGAGAAAGAAGAGAGAGTTGGGGTCCCAATATCCCCTTCAAGGGCACACCCCCAATGACCAGAAGACCTCTCACTAGGCTCCACTTCTTAAAGGTTCCACTACCTCCCAGGAGTGCCACAGGATGGGAACCAAGCCTTTAACATGACACGTATCCAAACTATAGTAATAAGTGACACCTATGAAGTGGATTGTTTCATGATGTAAAAACACTTCCAAGTCCTTTTTAAATTTTAACTTATGTTTCAACTCTATCCCTAAGTAAAATAGCCATCATCCAGTTTTCCATCCCAACAGGCAGATTGATTTTAATCATTGTTTTGAATCTCAGTATAGTATCTTCCTCTCCCAGGAACAAGTGCACTGGATCATCAGCTTTCAAGATAATGATGCCTCAATCATGCCCACAGCAGCTTCACATGTGTTAGGCCGTTCAACCATCAAAGCAGCTCCCGTGACATCCAGAGCAAGTGTCCCTGTCCCTTCTCTAGGTAAGCTAGGCCTGTCACTGAGATTTAGATGACTCCCAAGAGCAAGTGATAAACAGTAAAATGGGGAGCTAAGACCGAAATCCAAGTCTTCTAAGTTCTTATTCATTTTCCATGGTCCTCCCATATCTCTGTTTCCTGGACAAAAGCTTTTTCCTCTGCTAAGGAATTTCAGGAATCAGCAAATGGGAAGGTGTGGAGGATTACTTGGGGAGGGGGGCTGCAGGGCTTCTGTGGCATCGCTCTATCACTGTGGAGCAGAAGGCATCACATGCACTGGGCCAGCTCCACCCCCACCCACAAACAGAGGCAGGAACTGAGAGTAGGAGAGGGCTGGGTGTGGGAGAGGTGGAAATGGAGTTGCACCATCTGACAGGGGCTGGAAGGTTATCCAACCCTAGGAGGGAGCCCAAGCTGCACAGAGGGAGCTGTCGGGTGGGAGGGCAGCAGTCGCTGTGCCTATCCTGCTTGGATGCTCACCAGGCTCTGTGGGAGAAGTCGCCTGCAATCTGAGGGTGCAGGCCCTTGCATGGTGGTTTAGAATGTGTGCACTAGCAGAGAATCAAACCCACAGAATCTCTCTGTAGAGAGGGCGCTGGTGTGTCCTGCTGTGCACCAGGCTATCTCAGTGTGCACCTACCTTAGAAGCAATGAATGTTTGCAAATTCTTTTTTAGCACTCCTGGACCTCCAAAATTAAACTACATGGTCCACTATAGACACCGGAATGCAGGACCAGGTGCTGCAAAATGATGTAACCACCGTAAGTGTGGACGATTGTTCTCTCTAGAGGAGCACACTTGGGGGAGAACCATGTGTTCTTGGAGCCATCCTCGTTTTGTGAAAAGCATTTCTCTCTTCTCTTTTCACTACTGATTCAGCTGTTTCTCTGCTCACAACCCCTTCCTCCATCCAAGATTTAGTGAATTAATTCTCTAATTCTGGGATCCTTAGTGTCTACGGATGCATTTATTTAGAAAAAGTATACAAGTAAGTCCCATTTTTAATTTCCTAACAAAATGTGGTAGAGTTGAGTAAGAGTCAAGCTGAGAGAGAAGTCTTGAGCTGGGGGAAAGTATGTGCAAATGTGAAAATTTCCACGTGGAATGTTTGTGTAACTGGGGCGGCCCTGGGCTTCGCCAGCTCCTAATATGCAGGCCGGCAGCAGTAGGGATGACAATGATGGTGGCCAGTAGCTATTAGGTCTCATCAGTGGCCAGACTGTTCTAGGAATTCTCTCTGCACAATTCCAGTTAAGCCCAGAATAATAATAAAGTACATGTAAATAAACCATGTGATATTTGCCCAGTGTTAATAGATATTAACTTCTACCTAAAGGACTTCTTTATTAATTTAAGAATTAATTCCTTATTAATTAATTTAAGGATAGATATTAGCTTCTACCTATAGAACTTTATTCTCCCACATCCTACAAAGACCTCCTCACCTCCAGTTATTTCTTGTATCCTGGGGAGTCTTACAAGTATTTGTTTGAGAGCGTACTGGGGATTGAACCCAGGAGCATTCTACCTCTTACCTACAACTCCAGCCCTTTTTATTTTTTATTTTTTTAAACAGTGTCTTGCTAAGTTGCTGAGGCTGGCCTCAAACCTGCGATCCTCCTGTGTCAGCCTCCCAAGTATTGGGATTACAGGTGTGCGTCACCATGCTGGCTATTTGTGGGGATTTTGTTTGTTTGTTTGTTTTATTTGTGGGTATTTTTGTGATATTAGGGATTAAACTCAGAGGCATTCTACCTTCGAGCTACACCCCCATCCTGATTTTATTTCTTATTTGGAAATGGGGTCTCACTAGGTTGATGAGAGTCTCACTACTTGCTGATGCTGGTCTCAAACCTGCCATCCTCCTGTCTCAGCCTCCCAAATACTGGGATTACAAGCGTGCACCACCATGCCTGGTTTGTGGGTTTTCTAAAATTATTTTGCTTTTTCAGACTTTTCATCTTGAAATAATATCATTATGAAAAATTGCAAAAATAATATAAAGAATTCTATCACGCTTTCACCCAGATTCCTCAAATATTGATAATCTGCATAAACCACAGTTCAGTAATTACAATGAATTCAACGTTGTTATAAATAACACTCCCCAAGTATTGGGATTCCAGGTGTGCACCACCATGCTGGCTATTTGGGGGGGGGGTTGTTTGTTAATTGTTGGTTTGTTTTTTGTGGTACTACTATGGAATCTACCTAATGGCTCACTAGTGTCACTTTTTCTGGCCCCCAATTCAACCAAGACTGACATATTGTGTTTCGTTGTCATTTCTTCTTAGTTGCCTTTAATATGAAGGGGTTCCTCGATGTTTCTTTGACATTCGTGAGGTTGATACTTTCGAAGAGTACCAGTCAGTTATTTCATACCATGTTCCTCAATTTGGGGCATGATGCTTCCCCAGGATTTATGTTCAGGTTAGAATATCACAGAAGTGAGGCTGTGATCTTGTCAGAGCATCACATAAGGAAGTGCATGATGTTGATGTGTCCCTTTATAAGTAATGCGAACTTTGACCCCATATTAACTAATAAGTTATCTTGCAGATACTATTAATAGTATCCTTGCAGATACTATTATTAGTATCTATTAGTATACTATCTAATAGTATACTATTATTATTATTCTACATAGTAAAGTTACTACTTCTCCTTCTGTACTTATTAAGAGTCTCTTGAACAGATATTATGAGAACACATAAATACCATGATCCTATTATACCTTTTCCAATTAAGTGTAGTCTACGTTGATGATTCTTACCTCTATCGACTATCACTGATTTCTTTGCCAAATGATGATCAATTTCTATCAGCCCTTTTACATTTATTAGGTGGATTTTGTATTGAGAAAGAGCTTCCTGTTCTTCCTTATTTATTTAATTGTTCATTTGCTTATTTCCAGTTGGCCCTCCTTAAATTTATACGGAAGCCGGTTATGCATCCTCAGACTCAACTAACCTTGGATGACAAATATTTTTTAAAAACTTGCATCTGTCCTGAATGTGTACAGACTTTTTTCTTGTCATGATTCCCTAAATAATACAGTAAAACAGCTATTTACTTAGCATTTACATTGTATTGGGTATTAGTCATCTAGAGATGATTTAAAGTGTATGGCACACCACACTTGTAATCCCAGTACTTGGGAGGCTGAGACAAGAGGATCGCAGATTCAAGACCAGCCTAAGCAACTTAATGAGACTCTCAGCAACCTAGTGAGACCCTATTTCAAAAAAAAAAAAAAAGCCGGCGTGGTGGTGCACGCTTGTAATCCCAGTACTTGGGAGGCTGAGACCGGAGGATCACAGGTTCATGGCCAGCCTCAGCTACTTAGTGAGGCCCTCTGCAACTTAGTGAGACCCTGTTTCAAAATAAAGAATAAAAAATAGGGCTGGGGTTGTAGCTCGGAGGTAGAATGCCCCTCGGTTCAACCCCCAGTACTGCCAAAAAAAAAGAGGATCTGAGTTCAATGCCCAATACCCTGCACTGCCAAACACACACACACACACACACACACACACACACACACACACACCAAAGCAAATTAAAAAAAACTCAAAAAAAATTTTTTTAATTTTAAGGTCTGACACTATAGCTTGAAGGTAGAATGCCCCTGGGTTCAATCCCCAGTACCAAAAGCATAGGAGAGAATTGTGTAGGTTATATGCAAATACTTCGCCAACTTGAGCATTGCAGATTTTGATATCTGTGGGAATTCTGAAACCAATCCCCCACAGATACTGAGGGTCGTCTGGATCTCCGTATAGATTCAAGAATCCTGCTGTGTGCCCTGGTTCAAATCATCTCAGGTGTGGCAGTGGGAGCCCTCTGCGGTGGGCTCCAGTAGGACTCGTGCTCGCTGGAGGCCATTTCCTCACAGAAGTGTACGTGCACGGTGCACCCGAGAAGCTGTGTTCGCAGGAAGCCCTTCCTACAGCCTGGAAACCGCTGCTGCAGCCCGCATCCTGCACGTCCCCCTGCTGCTCCCGCTTGGCCTCTCTTCCCAAGCTCCCCGGGCTGCTCTGGATTCCAGGGTGGAAGAGGGACATCACCCAGCCCTGTGTGGACCTGTGTCACCTGGGCCTCGAGCAGCACTGTCCAGGGTCACACACCAAGTGTGCGTGTTCTCATCCAGTGACTTTCTTCAGCTTTGAACTTCTTTATCTCATGCTGAGAATTCTGGGAGAGATGAGAGAAAAGAATGTGGTGAGCTGGCAGTTTTGGGACAGCTGGCTGCCACGGGAAGGACTCAAGAGGGCCACGGAAAGTGGAGCAATCGATACCAGGAGGGGCGAAGCCTCCAAAATCAAATGTATGGCAGCCCCTCTATTGGAGCAATAGTCATTCCCTCCACTTTTCTATTAGGGCGTCAGTAAGCATCCCTCCTACTACATGCATCGTTCTCTACACCCCCCCCACAAACAGCTTTCATCCTTCATCTATCTTGATCTTGGTGCATTCTTGTGGAAAGAAGCAAAATAAGCCCTAGAAGCATTCTACTTTATGGATCAGAAAACTAAGGTCCTGAGAAGGCCGTACCAGCCAAAGTGAGTATCTGCACCCAAAAGTCAGGTGTTCTGATCCCCAGCTCAGGTGTCTGTGAGGTCACGCTGCCGCCAGGCCACCTTCCTCCTCTTGGGGGTGTCCTCTACTGCACAAAGCTGTGGTTAGACAAAGAGTTTTGTTATTCTGAGAGGTGGATCACAAATTGGTGGGAGGCGATAGGAGGTTTGAAAGCAGAGCAGAGCTTTGACCTGTTGCTTTGATTTGTTTTTATTAAATTTGTTTTTAATGGTGATCGATATTTTTTCAATTAATATAAAATCAGGTTGTGTGATCTTTTTTGTTTGTCAAAGGGGATAGGGACAGAAAAACACTGAGAAACACTGGCCCCGCTGGCCTGGAGCTCTTACCCAGCTCTGCTGATCACTGATTCTGACTGTGTTGAGTGACGCCAACAAGAATTCCCTTTTGCATATTTTGACCCATGTTTTCAACAATTCTCAGAAATATTTCTTAGGATTTTTTCCTTTCTTTTTATTTTTTATTTTATTTATTTATTTGTTTGTTTATTTATTTATTTTGTGGTACTGGGTATTGAACCCAGGGGCTACCTCCTCTTTTTTATTCTTTATTTTGGAACCGGGTCTCACTAAGTTGCCAAGGGCCTCACTAAGTAGCTGAGGCTGGCTGCTAACCTGCAATCCTCCTGTCTCAGCCTCCCAAGTACTGGGATTACAAGCATGCACCACCACATCTGGCTTAGGGTTTTTTTTCTAAAATTTTATTTATAGATGCATGTGTATGCATATGTATTTATGTTAATAAACCCCAAAAAGGAAGGTTGAAGATGCAATCCGGTCCAAAGGTAGGAAGGTGGTGTGAAGGCCTTTGGAAGTTCTTCCACTTGTAGATTTAAAAACAAAACAGCTCCCACCCCCCAAAAGTATCATTTTGACAACTCCAGAGTACCTATGATTTGTTTTCGTTGGAGTTTATTCTAACATATAGATTGCTGGAGCATGTGTTTTCAGGCCGGCGATCCAGCAAAGCTCTTAGTACAGAAGTGGTAAGAGAAACAAAGGCTGTGAACTTGGTCAGAGAAATGAGAGGTCTGGCTACACATTCTCCTTTTCAGCCCCTTTCTCCCCCAGAGTCTGGGGACTTCAGGGAGGGGACATGAAAAAGCGCTGTCACCTATGTAAGTGGGTTAGAAGCTGTTTCAAGTATGTTTTGCATATTCAAGGTGCAGAGGTGGGAGTTGAAGGCTAGTTTTTGCTAAGAAGTAGAACAATAAAGGATGAGAGAGCTTGGTGGTGATGGGCTCAGAGCTTCTCTCCTCCCCTTTTCTCCTGCATTGGAAGCACAAGTCAGGTGTCTTGACTTTAATCATAAATGATGATTGCCAACTGCATAAATCACTTAAAACATTGCTTATAAATGACTGTTATAACCACTGTGTCTACAGGTCATGTACTTCAAGAAGAAAATAGGTCCATTTTGCAGTGTCTTTTTTGGTTTTTTGGCATTGGGGATTGAACTTAAAGGCATTCTACCTCTGAGCTGCACCCCTAGCCCTGTTTAATTATTTATTTTGAAACAGGGTCTTGTTAAGTTGCTGAGGCTGGTCTTGAACTTGTGGTCCTCCTGTCTCAGCCTGCCAAGTCCTGGGATTTCAGGCATGAGCCACCATACCCAGCTTAGAGTTTTCTTTCTTTTTTTTTTTTTTTTGTGGTACTGGGGATTGAACACAGGGGCGTTCTACTTCCGCGCTATGCCCCTGGCCCTATTTTTTATACTTTATTTTGAAACCGGAAACCAGGTCTCACGAAGTTGTGGAGGCCTCACTAAGGAGAGAGAGGGAGAGAGAGAGAGAGAGAACGAGAGAGCTGAGGTTGGCCGTGAACCCGGATCCTCCGGTCTCTGCCTCCCAAAGTACTGGGATTACAAGCGTGCGCCACCACGCCCAGCTCAGAGTTTTCTTTTTAAAGTGTAGAAAGTACTGTGGACAGGGGTTGGAAGACCTGGATTTGCTTTCTGGCTCTGCCACTCATGAGCATGACACTGAGCCTCCTAGACTGTCTGTGTCTCCATCTACAAATTAGAGGGAATAACACCTGCCTTGTTCACGTTGGATCAAATGAGGGGATTTCTATATGTTGTAAGGTGCCATGTAAATTTAAGATAATATTATTTCTTATGAGGGGCTTCTACCTACATATCCTATACTAAATTTTCATCTCTCTCAACACCAGAGGAAACCCTGTCTCTAGTTTTAAGGTTTATCTGAGGCCCATGAGATAGGAGGTATCAGAGTGTGCCTGAATGTGCTTCCAGACCCTTCCAGAGGTTGCTGGAAGCAGAACTCCCAGTGTCATCCTAAACACCACTCGACACAAAGTAAAACATACTATTATAATGCTATTTTCCCAATAGATCCCACTGAGGGTGGTAACCAAGTTCTGGGCCAGTGGTTTATCCGCCAGCCTCCCATCAGGGGCTCACATGACCACGTACCATCCTCTAGAAACCAGCAGCTTCCATGTCAGGAGCGATGGCATCTTTACCATATCTAGAGCATTGAAACAATAGACTTTGGCCAGGCACATTGGTGCGTACCTAGAATCCCAGCACTTGGGAGGCTGAGACAGGATTACAGGTTCGAGACCAGCCTCAGCAACTTAGTGAGACCCTGTTTCAAAATAAAAGATAAAAATGGCTGGGGGTGTAGCTTTGAAGTAGAATGCCCTTGGGTTCAATCCATAGTGAGGAAGGAAGGAAGGAAGGAAAGAAAGGAGGGAGGGAGGGAGGGAGGGGGGAAGGAAGGAAGGAAGGAAGGAAGGAAGGAAGGAAGGAAGGAAGGATGGAAGGAAGGAAGGAAGGGAGGAAGGGAGGAGAGAAAAGGAAAAAATAACAGATTCTGGTGGGAGAAAAAACAAGGCAGATACTGCTTGCTGTTGGTTTGGGTTCTTTACTTGGTTTAGGCTTACAAACTGTGTGATGAGTTGGACTAACACAGCTTTATCAGGCCCTCTTTCACCTAAAAGGATGTGTCTAGCTTTCTTTGCCAAACATAATGAAATTCCTTCACCAGGGATCTCAGGGGGGAATAGTCATAGATTTTTAGGAGCATTTGGCCCAGCCATGTGAATTGTGAAATGATTTCCAGAGAAGTATCCAGTGATATCTTATTTGGATAGAAAGCGAGTGTTGTTTTTTGCTGTGGTTGTTTTGGTATTTGGGGTGTCCTGTATTTTTGTTTTCTTAGTGGGAAAATGAATCTTACAAAATCAGCCCAAGTCCCTGTGATTGCTCTCGTTCATCTCCCCTGTGAGTGGGGGAGAAGGCATGCAAGGACTAGGTGCTTCATGCTTTCTAATAGTCGGGAGATGTTCGCCAGTGAGCACTTTTGCAGGAGTCCCACGGTAATCCTAATTCAGTCATAGCGCATCAGAACTCACTCCTCTCACACCTTGAGCTATTTGCTCATGGTCTCTCTGGGTTTGAGGCTTCTTCTTGGCACTCCTGCTGTTCTCTGGTTTCCTTAGCCCAAGCAAGACAAAGATTTTGAAAGAGTCCCTTTGGACCTCTGCACACTCTGCCAGATTGTGCAACACCTTCCACTCTGGGAACGAAAGTGAAGCTGGAGATTGCCAGCTGCAATATGGCACAAGCAGTGGTGAGATCCAAGACCGTGGTTCAGCTCCGGTTCCCTCGAGGCCGGGACACTGCTGCAGCCTCCTGCCCAACCTGCCTATCCCTGTGGCCCCTTTCACCAATCCTGCATCGCCCTGGCCAAGCCATCTTCCTGGACAACTATCTCGGTGTGCTCCCTTCCCTATTACCAGTAAGAAAGCAGCTTCCCCCAACCTGGCCTGTGGGGTCCCTTGTAATGCAGGTCCAGCGCGCCTCCCCTTCCTTAGCTCCTACTCTGCTCAGCATGACACTTCTTCTCCATTGCTGTCCTCTTGGCATCCCTCCCTCTCCTCTGTCCATGGTCCAAACATCCCCACTGTGTTTTCCCCTGGGTGTCTGCTTCTGTCCTTCCTCCCATGCATTCCTGGACATCTTTCTCCAACTGAAACCCATCTCCTTCTTAGGAAGACAACTCAAACTCTATGGCTTCCATAGCATCGCACTACACCCAAAGCCATCTCACCTTCCTTGGAACTATTTCAGAGATGTTCTGCATTTGCACTTCAGTCACTCCCCCTAAATTGTAAGCTCTGATGCTATTATGGTTCGTACCTTCTCCCCAGTTCATATGTTGAAGCCTTAGCCTGCAATGTGATGGTATTTGGAGATGGGTCCTTTAGGAGGAAATTAAGATTAAATAAGGTCATGAAGATGGGATCCTGGTCTGATGGATTTAACCAGAGAGTCTGCTCTCTCTCTCTCTCTCTCTCTATCTATCTATCTATCTCTCTCTCTCTCCCTCTCTCTCTCCACAAGCATGCACTGAAGAAAGCCCAGGCAAGGATGTGGAAAGATAACAAGCCAGAAGAGGGCCCTCGCCAGAACTCAGCTGTGCCAGCACACTGACCTCGAACTTCCAGCTTCTAGAAACTGAGAGGAAATAAATTTCTGTTGTGTAAGCCACTCGGCCTATGGTATTTTGCTATAGCAGCCTGAGCTGACTAACATAGATAATATTTCAAGTTGTTTGCTGAGCAACTTCTCTTTCTCTTGTTTTGCTTCCTGTCTTCCCAACAGGACAGCTTACTCTCCTGGAAAGCGAGGTCTTGCACATGTATCATCCTACACTGGACTCTACACTCAAGGAGAGACCAGACTCCTTCAAATTCAACTCAGCTTTTCCAGCCAACAGAGGAAGGGCCTGTCTACACTGGCAGAAGTATGTTTTTTAAAATAATTCAAGAGGTCCAGTTTTGTATCCTGAATATTGTATTTAACTAGAATAGTGTTTCCTAAAAAAATACTGTTTACCTCCCATTGAGACTTTAATATATAAATAGAGATTATTTGTTGATTCCCTCAGTTGTTGGATATTAATGGATTTTCCTTATTCTTGACAATGCTTAAAATTAGTTGTTTGTCCCTCAGGAATAGTCTAAACCTCTAGCCTGCCATCTTGTTCTCAGTATTTCTTAGTGGCAAAAGTCATTCTTTATAATCATGAAGGCAAATGTCAGCCCTTCTTTCATCGGAACCACTGATTTCCCAGGATGGTAAACCAGATTAGTGAGGTTTAACAACATATGCATTTTACAAAAGAAGTTCTCTTCCCCCATCCTAAAGCTCACATTTTACAAAAACCATATCTTTTTTTTTTTTTAGCATGCCTACTACCACACAGAAGAGAAAAAAGCCCAAAAACATTTCTGAGGGCTGGTCCCCCACTCCTTTTCTCCCTCTGACACCGAGTGTTGACTCTTTCTCTGGAATGTGTAGCAATTCAGTTCTAATAATAGCAGACAAGGAAAGGACAGGTGTCTTAGTCCATCTTCTATTGCTAGAACTGAATATCACACACTGGGGGATTTATAAAGAAAAGAGGTTTATTGAGCTCATGCTTCTAGAAGCCCAAGAGCACGGTGCCAGCATCCGCTCAGCGTCTGGTGAGGGCCTCCCTGCTGGCGCATGACATGGTGGGAGGCACCACGTGGCCAACCAGAGCAAGCATGGCTTTCAGAGCAAAACCTACTCTGCAACAGCCCACTAATCCACGAATTCACTAATCTAGGAGTGGATTCGTCCACTAATCCATGGACTAGTCCATTCATGAGGGACAAAGCCCTCATGGCCCAAACACCTTTTAAAGGTCCCATTCTTAATTCTACAGAATGGGGATTAAATTTCAACATGAGTTTTGGTGGGGAAACTCAAACCATAGCAACTGGCTTCTTAAGAACTCACTGCATCTCCACTTGGAAATGTAGGTGGCCTAGAGATCGCAGCAGCTGATGGAAGTAAGTGTATGAGGTTGTTAGACCAGTTACCTGACTCAGTGGGGCTGCTGTGTCCTCACTAGGGAAAGGATCCCAATGCATTGTCTATCTTCCAGTGGGTGTTAGTTTATTATCCATAGAAAGCACTCAATAAAGCCTACTTAGATTATTGATGAAGCAACTGAAGAAGCTTCTCAATAACTATGTTCTGAACAGCAGGACATTGATCCCAAGGACTGCCTGGATGGGTATGTCTAAGTCAGTAGCTGCCCTCCCCAGTAATTCTGTTCCCCACCTCCCCTTTCTGATCGATGCTCCCTACTGCCCATAGAGTGACTGGCCCCAAGTTCCTGTACCAGCATCCTTGTTCAGAAGCATTCAGGGGTCCCTTAAGTATTCACACTGTTAATTCCAAACACTTGCAAAATGGTATCCAAAGCCCTCCATGATTTCTCATCTTCTAAGTTGTCCAGCCTTCTCTTCTACTACAACTCCCCAAGTGGGTTACTCATGAGCCCTGTGGGTCTGCTCACACTCTTATGTTTCCTACCTTTACCCAAGCTCTTCTCCTCCACATGCCCTTCCCTCTTTACCAATCTGGCCAGCACTGGGTCATGTAGGAGTATAGGCAAAAGGAAAGATACACACACCCACAGACACTTATCAAAATATGCTCTCGATTGGAATCAAGTGCAAAAGTTAACAAAACTCTACAATAAACAAAAGTGGCTACATATAAAGCTCTGTGTGGCCCAGTCTGTTCTAAGGTCACTGCCAACCCTCATAAACTCTCCTGGTCAGGGACAAGGAACCACGGGATGATTGAAAAGGACTGTTCCCACTCTACAAGAATGCAGGGTCTTAGCCAGGCCTGGTGGCACTTGGGAATACTTGGGAGGCTGAGACAGGAGGATCACAGGTTCAAGGTCAGCCCCAGCAACTTAGCCGAGGGTCTTGGCAACTTAACAAGACCCTGTATCAAAATAAAAAAAATAAGTCGGGCGTGGTGGCACACGCTTGTAATCCTAGTACTTGGGAGGCTGACACTGGAGGATCTCAGGTTCAAGGACAGCCTCAACAATTTAGTGAGGCTCTCAGCAACCTAGTGAGACCCTATTTCCAAATAAGAAATAAAATTGGTCTGGGGATGTAGCACGGAGGTAAAATGCCTCTGGATTCAATTCCCAGTACCAAAAAAAAAAAAAAAAAAAAAATAGGTCTGAGGTGTAGTCCGGAGTTAGAATGCCTCTGAGTTCCATCTCCAGTACCACAAATAAAAAAATAAAATGGGGTTGAGGCATAGCTCAGAGATTAGAATGCCCCTGGGTTCAATCCTTAGTGCCACAACAACAATAAAAATCAACATGCTACGTTCATTGAAATTTTGGTATTCTGTTCATCATGGGGCATTTTGCTTTTATTCTGCTATTAAAATATTATTTATCTTGATTAGTGAGGGTTTTTTTCTTTTGTTTTTGTTGTCATTTGTTTTGGGCACTCCCGTTACATTTTGTAGCCTAGCGGGTGTCTCACTCAGTTTACCCTAATCCTGATCTTGACTCTGGCAAAAGTCTTTAATAAGCCTTACCAGACCTTCCTAAGTGCAATCAATCTCTCTCTCTCTCTCTCTCTCTCTCTCTCTCTCTCTCTTCTGTAGCACGCTGCTTGGTCTGGGTCTTGGTCTTAACTACTCTGCTCCTTACCAGGTTATTATGAGTGGCTCTCACTCTCTTACCAGTCTGAGGCTCCTGGAGGGGGGCCTAACACCCTCTCCATAGCCATCTTCCTTGCATGTTTAACACAGTGCTCTGCTCACATAACTCTTCAATGAATCTTGGCTTGATTAAATTCTAATTCTGGAATCTCACTCAGATGTGTTGTAAAGTAGAATTTAACGTAAGTTTTTCTTTTGCAACTGAGGGGGATTTCTTTCTTGAGGTTCGAAGTATACTACGTGTGTGGGGAGGGGGGTTACTGGGGATTGAACCCAGGGGCATTCTACCTCTGAGCTACACCCCCAGCCCTATTTTTTTATTTTTTATTTTTGGAACAGGATCTCATTAAGTTGCTGAGGGTCTGGCCTCAAACCTGTGATCCTTCTGTCTCAGCTTCCCATACTGGGATTATAGGCATGCATACAAGGCCGGGCTGGATGCTACTTTAAAAGTAATACCATTATATGAAGGCCGGCATGTAGACAAACAGCACTGAAATCCCTCACAATGACCTCCTGATCTTCTCCTTTAGTGTCTCATTCAAACTAGCCTCTTCCCACTTCCCCTGATTAGATAAATGAGGGCTTCTCCCACGATCAGTGAGGGCTGTCTGAAGTCCTCACTGCCCTGCTAGGGAATTAGGCATGAAGTTCAATGCTCCAAATGTTTTATCTGTTCATATTATACTGGATCTCTCTCTCTCTCTCTCTCTCTGTTTTTCTTCCTCCTTTCTTCCTCCAAGCTGTACCTCTTAAGTGGGGCAGGCCACTAGTCCCTCAGATCATTGAAGATCAAGGAGAGCCCTGGGTCTTTCTTATTGACACCTACTGAACTTCTGGTCTGGAAGTTCATTCTACCACACAATGGCTCTGGAAAGGAGAACTCAGGATCCCCAAGACACAGCTGTCCCCAGTGATGAAAGCCTTTGGATCTATTCGAAGACATTTCTACACACACTGTCAGACTGGTGCATGCTCAAATCGAGCAACTGTGTGCAAGAATTAAAGCAACCATGAACAGTGAAATTTCTAAACCAAGAGAATAAATTGGCAGCTGAGAAAGGCAAAGCAAAGAGGTCTGAGTAATTTCACATTTCCTTAAAGGTGAAATAGCCCTAATACTGAGGGGAAGAAATAGGAGAGACCGGGCGTGGTGGCACACGCTTGCAATCCCAGTACTTGGGAGGCCAAGATGGGAGGATCTGGGTTCGCGGCCAGCCTCAGCTAGTTAGTGAGGCCCTCTGCAACTTAGTGAGACCCTGTTTCAAAATAAAGAATAAAAAAAAATAGGGCAGGGGGTGTAGCCCGGAGGTCGAATGCCGCTGGGTTCAATCCCCAGTACCGCCAAAAAAAAAGAAAAAAGAAAGAGGAGAGAACAGACCCTGTATGTTCTGTCACAGTGCAAGACTTGCCTAGGCTACTTCTAAAAAAAATCTCAATTGGTCCAGACCACGGAGGAATAAAACTGGGGGCAAATTCCCTGAAATCAAGGTTCCTAAGGACCTAATGGTACTGCGAGCCCTCCCGCCTGCTGGATCACTGGAGGCTCCTTCAAAGCTGAGACCAGGCTGCCGCCTCCCACTGCAGACACTCTTGGCTGTGGGACACAGCTTCCTGGTGGCCGCCACTGATCCAGCCACCAACATGCAGCCCAGCCCACTGAGCCGAGCCCAGAAATGCCTCAAGAAAAACAAGCCACCTTGCCAGAAATGAATCATAATAACTTTTCCATTTGGGTTAACACCATACTTGCTCTATTCCACCTTTGCAAAAGCCAATTCAAAAGACCCCCGAAGCTGGGTGTGGTGGTGCATGCTTGTAATCCCAGTACTTGGGAGGCTGAGACTGGAAGATCCAGGTTCGCGGCCAGCCTCAGCTACTTAGTGAGGCCCTCCGCAACTCAGTGAGACCCTGTTTCAAAATAAAGAATTGAAAAATAGGGCTGGGGTGTAGCTCAGAGATAGAATGCCCCCGGGTTCCATCCCCAGTACTGCAAAAAAAAAAGACCCCCAAAGAGCCGGGCATGGTGGCGCATGCTTGTAATCCCAGTACTTGGGAGGCTGAGACAGGAGAATCGCAGGTTTGAGGACAGCCTCCGCAACTTGGTGAGGCCCTGCTTCAAAATAAAAGAATGCATTAGGGCTGGGGGTGTAGCTCAGAGTTCGAATGCCACTGGGTACCATCCCCAGTACCACACACACACACAAAACCCCAAATAATGTTGGCAGGATGCTATGGTCGTAGAGGCCAAGTCTAGAAAGCCAGGATTACGTGCCCCAACTGAGCAAGCCCGGTGGGTAGTTTTGCTAGGAGAGTTCCCCTAGTTGGCCTTTCCAAACCAGAAACAGGCCCTGCAAGAAGTCTCTCTAGGACTGATTTGCTTAGTAACCCCAAAACCACTTCCTGTGTGTCGTGTCAGTGGGCATGAAGAGAGGGATCCAGGTTGAATTCAACCTCACAATTCTGTGAGGTTGAACCCGAGACTTCCAAGCCTGGTGGGTTTGAAATACACTCTGAGCCGAGATTCATTTAGGAAAGCAAAGAATACACTTTCATGGGAGAATGCCAGCCAGCTCAAGAGAGAGAGCTTTGGGGTAAAACAAGGGATAAGCAGTCAAGGAAGAATGTCAGCCATCTCCAGGGACAGAGAGAGAGAGATGTGCTCTGGGGGTCCCTGGCTCTTATTTTAAAGGAAGCTTGGTGAGGGTGGGTATGAGGAGGTATGTAAAGATGACATCCATCCTGTGGCCACAGGACGTTTTTTGGTGGCCTGGTCATCCTCCGGATTCTTGACGTGGTCTCCATTGTCTGATGAATAGATAATTCTGGAAAGTCCCCTATTTGCAGGTTTCTCAAAATATCCTCTCTCTATTGCTTAAACTATTTATTGGGACGGTGCACAAGATAATTGTCATAGACGAGTGAGGTTTTGGTTAACTTTAAGATTTATAGATTTCCCAGGAAATTGGGAGTGGCAGGCCTGGAAGGAAGTTGGCTTAGGGAGTGACAGATCTGGAAAAGCATGCAGAACTTCTGAATTAAAATTTTATTTCCAAGGGTTGAGGAAGGGAGCACTTCAAATAAGATGATGTCCATACATGAAGGTATCACTCCCAATATCACTAACCTATGTGGGGTGGGAGGGACGGGGAGAGGGGTGGGCTACAGAGGGAAATAGGCCAAGTGATGTGTGCATGCATGTGTCATGTTGAATCTCATTATGACGTACAATTACAATGCACCAATTATAATGCATTCAAAAAATGTTATTTCCTTCTCCTTTCTTTTGACTCTTTTCTATCTATTTCTCTTATTTCTTCTATCCTGCCTCACTATGCAGGGCTCAGAGATGATTCCTAGAGCCCTGTCAACGGTCCCTGTCCGCCCATATGGGGATTCAAATCTCCCCTAGACCCAATCCCTACCCACCATTTCCTGGGTGACTTTAAGTCAAACTCTTCACTAGGAAAAGTTTTAGACACATTGTCCTTGCATACAGGATAAAATCAAGCTTCCTGAAGCCAGCGGGGTAGTGTTGCAATTAGGACAATAGAAGTTCAGATCTGCTGAATGTTTCTGGACGCCAGGAACTGCACACGAGCCGAGGATTGTCTGCAATGAGCCTTGTACTAGGGTCATCTGCTGTTCAGTCCTGTCAGCACGGGCCAAGTCACTGGCTCACAGGGAGGGCTTTCTGAGAAAGATGGCAGGCCTGGCATCTTCTAAAGGAAAATATACGGCTCTCCCATGCCTGAGCTCCCCTGACTTCCTTCCCTACCAAGCCTATTAAATGAGAGAGTTCACCTGGGGTTTATTTATTTATTTATTTATTTGTATTGGGATTGAACCCAGGGGCACTCCACCACTGAGATACACCCCAAGCCCTATTTTATTTTTTTATTTTGAAACAAGATCTCACTAAGTTGCTGAGGGTCCCGCTATGTTGCTGAAGCTGGCCTTGAACCTGTGATCCTCCTGTCTCAGCCTCCCAAGTATTGGGATTACAGGCGTACGCCACCACGCCTGGCTCAGCTAGGATTTTGAGAGCCCTGGCTGTCTGGCACTGTACTAAACATCAAGCTAACCGCCGTGAAGGGAGACACCACTGCCCAGCTGGGAGGAGCCCCGACCTTGGCGAGCACAGGAAAGAGCCACAGGTGCAGAGAAGCAGAAGTGTGCAGAAACGGCCGGGCTGCCAGCAATCTCCGCGAAGGAAAGAAACATGGGTGTCAGGAGTCTCTTCTCAGAACTGAATGTGAAAATAAGAAAGCTGGCACTTGCCCATCTGAGGCTGCACTGGGGGCACCTTCTCCTGTGGAATGCACTGGGTCCCACCACAGCCCCTTGAAGGCAGACATAATCACCCTCATTTTCCCAGGAGGCACCTGAGGCCCAGAGGTGGTGACTGGCAGGACCGGGGCTGGTACCCATGTCTGTCTGCCTCCTCCTCCCCGGCTTTTCACGGAAATCAAGGGCCTCGTTGGACACACAAGAGCCCGGGGCCATGCAGGCAAGAGGGAGCCTGGGCACACTTGGCAGGATCTCAGGGGTGCCGCCCACTGAAAAGTGTCCCTCACTAGCTCACCAGCAGAGCCTGGGACCCATACCATAATCTCCCCTTCAGTTGTTTAACTTGTAATCACGTTTACCTGTATTCGATCTCTTCCTAACTGTTGGCTTCTTGATTTATAAAGCATTCAACTCCCACCATTCTAAAAATTAAAAAAAAAAAAAACGCTGGGCATGGTGGCACATGCTATAATCCCAGTACTTGGGAGGCTGAGACAGGAGGATCGCAGGTTCAGGACCAGCCTCAGCAACTTAGCAAGACTCTCAGCAACCTAGTGAGACCCTGTTTCAAAAAACAAAAACATAAAAAGGGCTGGGGGTGTAGCTTGAAGGGAGAATGCCCCTAGGTTCAATCCCTGGTACCACAAAAAAATTGAATAAATAAATAAATATAATAAAACCCCAAACTTTCCATACCTCTGGCCCCGCCCCCAGCCTTCTTTCTGACACTCCGATTCTTTGGAAAAGTATGATCATGGTGCCCTGCATTTCCTTCTCCTTCTATGGCCAGTTCCTGCTTTGCTAAAATAGACTTTCTAAGGTGGGGCTGGTGACTCCTAACTGCCACTGACCGTGGATCTCTTCTGTCTTCTTGGTCTTCCTGTGCATTCAGCGTTACTGGCCACCACTACCTTGAACTGTCTTCCTTCCCAACTTCTGACAAACTCCAGTTGCTCCTGATTTATGTATGCTGCTCTGAATCTTCCTCCCTCTTCTTTGCCTGCCTGTCACACTGGCCTCTAAGTTAAAGCCCATTCCTCCCCAGGTCTCCTTCTTGATCTCTCCCTCGGCCAAAGGCAGCACCCTAGATACCGGCACCCAAAGTGGAGGCGCAAATCCATCTGTTCTGATACCTCCTTCCATCCCTCACTCTCCACATTCATTTTACAAAGTCTTATCCATTCTGCCTTCTTATATTCATCCTATACTTAGGAGGCTGAGAGAAGAGGATTGCAAGTTCAAGGCTAGCCTCTGCAACTTCGTGAGACCCTGTTTCAAAATTTAATTTTTAAAGGGCTGGGGGTGCAGCTCAGTGGTAGAGAGCTCCTGGGCTCTAACCCCAGTACTGAGAAAAAAAAAGTCTGAACTCCCTGGGTTGGTGTTGAAGCCTTTTTATAAAAGAATTCTACTGCACTTTGCAGATCTGCCTCCAGCTCTGTGGCCCTGCTCTTGTCCCTCTAGGTCATTCAGCCACCTGGCGCTCCTCCCCGTCTTTGCTGTTCAGATGCCCTCTATGAGAGGCATGTGCTTCTCTCTACTTCAAGGTCAAATGTCTCCTCTGGCCAAGTCCACTGAGTGCTCCCAGAGCACTTTAATCCTTCTGCTAACAGAGCCCCCCTCCCAAGTCCCTCTTGAATATTGAGTTTCTGATGAGTAGCCACCAGGTTTTGTCCAATTTTATTTATTTATTCATATATATATATATATATTTTTTTTTTGAAACAGGGTCTCGCTAAGTTGCTGAGGTTCTCGCTAAGTTGCAGAGGCTGGCTTCCAAGCTGCGATCCTCCTGCCTCAGCCTCCCATGTACTAGGATTACAGGCATACACCGTGCCCAGCTTCAATTTTATTTTTTAGTATAATAATTAATACATCATAGGAACTTAATAAATGACAACGGTGACCATGGATATATATGAACAAGTGAATGAGCTAGTGAGTCTAGATGGCTGTTTTGAAGACTTTCAGGAAGGAGGGGGAGTGAGGAATGCGGAGAGGCAGAGAGAAGGAGGAGACGAAAACTCAGCCGCATACATTAGCTCTCTGGATAACCAGCTGAATTTAAGTGAAAGGACCAGGTGGGTTGTGTTTGACAGAAAGCTGGCTGGTGGCTTAGCATGTGTGAGCTGCCAGGGGAGTCCCGGGAGAGGTGAGGAGCTGCCCTGAGCCAACCACAGTCCCGCAGCAAGAGGCCACACAGGGCCTCCGGATGACCTGTGCAGTCCAGACCCAAAGGAGATAGAAAAGTGACCGGAACAGTCCCTTCACAAGTTTTCCCTGAGCCTTTATGTAGACCAACATTTGTCTATGCGTGTAGAAAATTCCCTGACATGGACACAGCTGGGTTTTCCAGAATCAGGCTTCAATAGTGTGCTTAGGGCTCCTCCTGGTGGCCCTGGACACAATGAGGGGGAAAAAATCTTCCTTATTCTCTCCCTCTTGTGCATTTATTCAACTTTCTTTGTATATATATATATATTCTTAAAATCTGTATTAGTTTTCTATTGCTACTCTAACAAATTACCATAAACTTAATGACTTAGGCAATCCCGTGCTGTGATCTTACTGTTCTGTAGGTTAGAGGTTCAAAAGGAGTCTCTCCGGGTGCACAGCAAGCGGCTGGCAGGGAGGAGCTCTTTCTGCAGGCTGCAGGTTCGGGAGATCCATTTCCCTGCCTTTTCCAGCTGCTCGGAGCCATCCACATTCCATGGCTCGTGGCCCTTTCTGTCTTAGAATTCTTCTGATCCTTCTCCTGTCACCTCTCCCTCTGACTCTGACCTCAGCTAAGACAGACTGTCTCTATTAAGGATTTGTTTGACTAAATTGAAAATACTCTCAGATAAGCCAAGGTAATCTCCCATCTCAAGGCTCCCAATCACACCTGCAGAGTCCCTTCCGCCACATCCAGTGTTATATTCACAGGACCCAGGGGTTGGGGTGTTGTTGGGGCTCAGACAAGGACACCCAAGGACGGATGCCTCGACACACCGCCAGGCCTGAGAAGTTGCCAAAGAATCAAGGTCCCTCTGACCTTGTCTGGTTTCTCCCTGGAGGGAGGGAGACACTCTCCCTGGAGCTCTCTTATCTAAGGGAAAGAATGCAATTGAATAAAACCCCCTCCCTAAGAATTGTGTCAAATAACCAGGGAAGATTAACGACTGGAGGAGGAAAAGGCAAAAAGTCTCCACACCTTGGGCACCTGGCCAGACTTTTCCCGTCTCCCCCCAGTACTAGGCAAGGGCTTTACCGCTGAGCTACACCCCAGTCCCCCAGATTTTCATCTGTTCTCCTGAGAACAATTCCATGAGATTACCTAAGAGACTTTATCTACATAAGACAGCCCCTGTTCCTCCCTGCCTCCCTGTCCTTATACCTCCCACATCTTTCCTCACTACCCTCCAAGGTACTCCAAGCCGCTTCCTGGCCTAGCTTCTTCTCCTCTCTACAGCTCAGGAAGTTACTTAAGCCTCAACCATCTGGACCTTTGAGGAGACTCATACTTCGTGTGTGACACCTTGCTCTGATTTTTGCCAGTGCACAGACTTCCCCTTATCTGATTTTTGCAGCAATTCTGGGGCAGGCAGGGTAGGAAAGATTACTGAGACTTAGGCTTGAAAGAATGGGAGGAAGACATCTATCCTGGGCCTCCCAGGCAGGAGGGATCCAGACCAAGCCTTTGCTATCCTCTCTGTCATAGTGATCTTAGAAAATAAGCATGCCAGAACTAATCATTTCTGAGGTCTTTAATACCCACAAAGTGTACCTGGTGCTTTTCATGAATAAACTCTGACCCTTGCATCTTTAATGGCCTCCTATGATCCAGCATCGAACACCATTTCCGGTCTGATTAACCATGAAAAATTAAGTTTTTTAACGGAACGAAAATGCTGTGAATTTGAATGTGATCAAGTCCTCCAGCTCTTTTTAATTATTTTTTAAACAGATTCTCACTAAGGTGCGGAAGCACCCAGGCCATTCACACCCAGAGGTAGAATGCCACTAGGTTCAATCCCCAGTGCAGAGGGAGAAAGAAAGAAAGAAAGAAAAAAAGAAAGAAAGAAAGAAAGAAAGAAAGAAAGAAAGAAGAAAGAAGGGAGGGAGGGAGGGAGGAGGGAGGGAGGGAGGAAAGGGAAAGAAGGAAGGAAGAAGGAAGGAAAGAAAGAAGAAAGGGAGGGAGAAATAGGGGGTCTCATTATGTAGTCATGATTGATCAAATCATCGCCCATTGGTGACTGCACCTGCTCTTCAGCTCCTCTCTTGTCCCAGGAGATGGGGGAGGGGTGGGGCTGAAAGTCCCAAGCTTCTAATGGAAACTCTATCTTTCTACCCACCAGTCACTCAGCATTTCTACCCTAAAGCCATTTGAGGCTTGACAAGAGTCCCCTATTAGGAAGAGACATTCCTATGGCCCTTATCACTGAGGAAATTCTGAGGGTTTGGAGCAGGTGTGTTGGGAACCAGGGTCAGCGATCAGAGGTCTTTCTCTGATACCACAGTGACACAGCCATGAAGGCGGTGAGACTTCCCAGGGGAAAGGTCAGTCGTCCTCACAGAGGGGGTGCGGAGGCTCTACCCCGGAACCAGGTGAGCAGCAAGGTCGGCCCGGAACAAGTTCTTAGGATGCAGAGTCCAGCCTCTGCGGGGGTCTCGCTGGCTCTCCCAGATGCCCACCTCACCTCCTCAGAACTGCCTGGACCATGGATTCAGAACTCTCCAAAACACGCACATGTGGGCCACACCTGCCTCCGTGGGTACCTGTATTTGAAAAACACTTGGCACAGAAAGCGTTTGCTTTTATTATTTTAAATTTTTTTCTTTAAGAATTATCTCACAGATTTGCGTAGTACTAACCAGATGGCCGGCAATGCTTTTTACACTGAAGTTAGCCACCAGTTGTCACTTTGAGGCAAGTCATCAGTACACACCATCAGTCCCTTTTTAGGATTTTCCTTGGGAGAAAATAGAGCTCAAAGAATCAGAATCCTTACTCATGTACTTGAACGCTGGGGAGGTCAGAGTAGAGGCTCAGGAAGGCTGAAGTTAAAAGAAGCCAAAGGATCTAAACAAGGACAAAAGAGTAAAGGAAGGAAAGAATTCAGAAGATAAATTTAAAACTTGTCAGTGTGTGTAAGACCTGTGATAATTAATAAATAGTAAAACCTCAATAAATCAACAACAACTAGTTTAAGTCTCAGAAGTTGGTCTAGACAGATGCGTTAAATTTATTAGTTCAGGGTTTAAGCACTTTAGTGTGGACTCTACTGCCCTCTTCTGGAAAGAGTGGAAATCCACCCTTGCTTATGGCTGTGCACGTTGGTTATGAATACAGGAGGTCTGAGGCCAGTTCCACCTTGAGAGTGGAGACAGAAGTTGGCAGGTGGCTCAGGAGGAATGAGAAACAAGGTGGGAACAAAGGCAAGTGATGGCATATTTCTTAAAGAATGCCAAAAGGTGTCTACGGCCCATCCACACCTTGGTAATAACTCACTGCTGGGGGATACCCTATATTAAATATTGCTTATGAACGGAAGATAGTGTCAAGATACGGGTTTATTGAAGAAAGAGCTTAGACTTTGGCATCAAATTGACCTGAGTTGGAATCTGGACTCTGCGGCCTGTTCTGTGAGTGGGTGACGATGTAAGCTCAAGCTGATGATTTAACCTCCGTGTAACGATTCAGCCTCCATTTTTTCATCTGCAAAAGAGGGAGCATAATGCCTAACCCAGGGGCATGATGAGAGATGACATTTAAGAGGACCGACATGGCTGGGTGTGGTGGCGCACGCTTCTAATCCCAGTACTTGGGAGGCTGAAACAGGAGGATCACAGGTTTGCAGTCAACCTCAGCTACTTAGTGAGGCCCTTCGCAACTTAGTGAGATCCTGTTTCAAAATAAAGAATAAGAAATAGGGCTGGGGGTGTAGTTCGGAGGTAGAATGCCCATAGGTTCATATCTCCAGTACCGAAAAAAAAAAAAAAAAAGAGGACCAACATATCATAGGCTTCGCTTCAAGAAATGCAGTAGGGAGCCAGGCGTGGTGGTGCATGCCTGTATTTCCAGTACTTGGGAGGCTGAGACAGAAGGATCACAGGCTCAAGGCCAGTCTCAGCATGTTAGTGAGACCCTGTTTCAAAATAAAAAAAATAAAAAGGGCTAGGGGTGTATCTCAGAGGTAGAATGTCCTGTGTTCAATCCCCGGTTTTGTTGTTGTTGTTGTTTTGTACTGAAGGTTGAACCCAGAGGCATTCACTTCCAAGCTACATCCCCAGCCCTATTTTATTTTTTATTTTGAAACAGGGTCTTGCTAAGCTGCTGAGGCTGGCCTTGAACCTGTGATCCTCTTGTCAGCTTCCCAAATACTGGGATTACAGACATGTGACACTGCACCTGGCATCAATCCCAAGAAAGAAAGAGAGAGAGAGAGAGAGAGAGAGAGAGAGAGAGAAAGGAAGGAGG
>PVJS01008937.1:30903-44917 GCA_004027185.1 Glis glis | reverse complement strand
ATGTGAAGATAAGGAAGCTCTTCAGAGAAACCATGGTGAAGTTTCAGTTCGAAGGCTGGAGGCCGACGATCTCAGACGAGAGCAGAAGATCAAGAAGCTCTTCAAGGAAATAGCAGAGTTGGAGACCGACGATCTCAGACGAGAGCAGAGAGCAGATGCGTTTTCTTCAGCAAGAGTCGCAGCTCCCTCTACGCAGCTTTCTCCTTCTTTAGTCCTGCACCTATCAGAACCCTGCTACCCACATTTAGGGCAGGACTTCTGGTTCAATCTGATGTTACACAACCAAAGTCACAGGATCTTAGGTGGGTCAAGTTGACAAACCAGACCAACTATCACAAGGAGTTTCCACATGAAGTATTTTATCTGAGGAGGTGGTAAACTTTCCCTTGATTTCAGCATTTGCGGAAAAAGGGCCAATGCTCCCCTTATTTCCAGCCCAAAGAGATCAACGTCTCTGTCCTTTGATAAGTCAATATGAAGATCTGCTACCTCTAATTCTAATCTAATCACAAAGTTTGTTGTGATTAGATTAGAACACATGAACACATTTATTCTTTGTAATTTCCACTTTTTTGTTCCTTTTTAGCACAAATAACCTATTTTTTAAAATTCTAGCATATGTATGTTGATTCTACACATAACACAAAAAGGAGTCATATAACTTACTAAAGGATTTTTTTAAAGATAGGGATATAATTTTAAACATTTTTGCTGAACTTATAATTTTGTTTTATTTATTTTAATATATAGAATATACATTATATTTAATATTCAAGGACATATGAATATCTTTATATTACTTGTACAGTAAACAGAAAAATAAAAAGGCAAAGAAATAGTTTAAATCACAAAATTGAATGAGAAACAGTTTTTTGGTTTTTTTTTGTAGTACTGGGGATTGAACCCAGGAACATTCTACCTCTGAGCTACACCCCAGCCCTATTTTTTATTCTTTATTTGAAAAAAGGGTCTCACTAAGTTGCAGAGGGCCTCACTAAGTTGCTGAGGTTGGCCACGAACCTGCGATCCTCCTGTCTCAGCCTCCCAAGTACTGGGATTACAAGCATGTACCACCCACACCTGGCTGAGAAACAGTATAAGAGAAAATAATAGCAGCTAGAGAAAATGATCTGAGGACAGTTCACAGATAAGAACTGTAAGGAAGAGGGGCAAGAGTAAGGAGAAAGTAGAGTGGATGCAGGTGGTCAGAGAGGGAGGGAGAAGGATTTGTGGAGAAGTAGGGATATCAAGGGAATAGAGAATCAAGAAGCTGCATTTGGTAAATGGTGTAGATGGCCATATAAGGACTTCTAACATTTGGGAATTGATGATGGTTTTAAGCCATTGAAATGCAAATTCAATTGAACGGGATGGGTAGAAGACGAATTCTGGGAGGTGAGGTCAAGGTGAGAAAAGTGCCTACATCTTCAAGTTTCTGGTGAGGGTTCGAATTCCTCTTCCTACAGGAAGCCTCAGCTGCCCCGCTGCTGGCAGGTGCTTCCTTAGCATCTGTACTCTTCCTGCCAGTAATTTATCATAGCTTCATTTTATTTATTATTTAATTCTAGTTTTACCGTTAGTAGAGGGCAAGAATCACGTCTTTACTCACACTACACCTAGCATAGTGCTTAGCATGTAACAGGTGCTCAGTAAATTGTTTACTCAGTAAACAAATTATATAGCACATGCCTATAATCCCAGTACTTGGGAGGCTGAGACAGGAGGATTGCAGGTTTGACGCCAGCCTCAGCAAGGTAGCGAGACTTTCAGCAACCTAGCAAGACCCTGTTTCAAAAACAAAAAATTAACAAAGGGTGGGATTGTAGCTTGGAGGTAGAATGCCCCTGTGTTCAATCTCCAGCACCAAAATAAATTAAATGAATAAATAAATAAAATGATTGAATTTAATAAACTAAAAAGAAATCTTACAAAAGGTACTGATAGCCAGTAGACAAAAGCTATGTTTTTGACTCTTACCAAAAGAGTTGTGAGTTTCTAAGAGAAAAGCACACAGTCTTATTCTCCCATTTATCTCTGTGTCTGGCACTCAGTGTGCACTACATATGGAATTTTGTCACCAAATAGATAATATATATGTAAAAATATTCATACAATCTTTATTTCTTGTTTCTCTTTTGAAAGTATGCTCTCATATATAGAAAACTTAAAATACAATGCAAAAAACTACAATCCCTGATGAAAAAGCAAGATAATTACCAGGTTAAAAGTCTGAAAGGAGCCCTGTGTGGTGGCACAAGTCTGTAATTCCAGTACAAGGGAGGCTGAGACAGGAGGATCACAGATTTGAGGCCAGCCTCAGCAACAGAGCGAGGCCCTCAGCAACTCAGTGAGACCCTGTTTCAAAACAAAAAGTTAAAAGGCCTGGGGTATAGCTCATAGGTAGAATGGCCCTGGGTTCAATCCCCAGTATCACCAAAAAAGGGGGAAAAAAAGTCTGAAGGGCTTAAAACCAGTGTACTGAAATAGACCAGTTACAAGGCGGTTGGTAAGTCTGGACCCTTTCGACATTGCTTGCCAGCTCCAGTCCCGGTCTCTAGATAATCAGAGTGCAATTACCCTATCTATCATCTAACCCTCACAGTCTCTGTTGATTATTATAGATAGCTTGGGTATCATTTTATAAAAATGGAAGAACAAATTGATTTTGCTTTTCTGCACTGCCACCACCAAAGAGCAGTACACATGCCTTTCCTTAGTAGAATTGTGTATATAATTTACACATAAAGCTATCATAGACATATCATCCTCGACAGTGTGCCTGGGGATAATGTGGAAATGATGCTCTTTTGTGTAACTGGGAAGGTCTCCAAGATGAGTGCCATTTCTTGGAACAGCAGACTTCTTTTCTCACATGAGTTACATGACAGAGGAGTGTTACGCAGCTCACCCATGGCTGCTGGCAGCCCAGTGGCGCCCAAACGGAGTTCTCATTCTGCATTATATAATTGGAAATCCCTGCAGTGCAGTTAAGTTTCCAGTGTGCACAATGATCTAAATTAATGTCTCACTTCTACTCAGGGAGAACGAGGCTGTCACAGATTTAATTTCTTTTTTTTTCTTTTAGGGGAGAGAGACAATTTATCTTAGAGAAAATTGTAATGTTTGTTTCCATGGGTCTGTTTTGTGCGAGGAAGATGTGTTTTATGCTATTGATTTTGTTTTTCTGCTCAATCTTTTGAAATGTGTGGACTTATAGATATGATAGGGCAGTGTGTGTGTGTGTGTATGTGTGTGTGTGTGTGTGTGTGTGTGTGTGTTTGCATTTACTCAGTTGCTTTGAATTTATGAGGACGTTACTATAGTTATCGTACGTAAAAGCTTGGTTGCTTAGTAGCCTAAATCTGGGAGATATGCTCCTTGAGGCACGTCTTTGATTATTTTGGGATTGATGCTCTTGGATCTGTTGCCTGTAACTTTTTGAAGTTCCTAGATGTGTTTTCCTTTCTTCCAACTTGAATTCAAAAGCATTGCTACTTTTTGATCTCATTTCCCATAAATGATTGTTTACTATGGCATTTTCATAATAAAGACGTGTTTCAGTAGAACTTGTTTCCTTTGGTTCATTTTCAGAGTTGTTGTTTTATAGTAATACCAAATGAGGACTTTCACCTGGAGGGAAATAATACTGATTATTTAGAAATTGGCACTTTGTTCCCTCATGAATTCAAATGTGTGTGGAATCCTTTTACCCACTATCAATCTTTGCTTGGATTCTTTAGAATATTTCAAAAGGAAAACGTCTTTACATGAAAAGTGTGCCTGGGCAATGAAAGGGAAGAATGTACATTTTATGAAAACCAAGCTCTTTCTCCATCACTTGCAGCATCTCTAGCTCCCCGGCCCTATCTAAGCCTGCACGTTATCTTTCTTGAAGCCCAGCAACTGCCTCCTCGCTGGTTTCTCCACAATCACTTCAATCTTATCCAAAATGCTCTTCAGAGGCAGAATTCACGTTGGATCAGATCAACCCCTTCCTTTCTGCAAACCGAGGCATACCATGCTTAAAATTCTTCAATGACTCCTTTGTTCCTAGGATAAGAAAACAAACTCTTCAACATGACTGGAACGGCTTGGTTTGCTCTTCTGGCTTCATCCCTCTCGTGCCACGCCTTCCCTGCTCCAGCATCTTCTTATCCTTCCAGGCCTGAAAAGCGCCGTGTTGCCT
The DNA here is from genome assembly GCA_004027185.1 of Glis glis. NCBI lineage: Eukaryota > Metazoa > Chordata > Mammalia > Rodentia > Gliridae > Glis > Glis glis. Next base: position 40,731 of record PVJS01008937.1, on the reverse strand, counting down.
CCTGGCCACATGAGGCTTCTGTGCTATTTTATTTTGAAACAGGGTCTCGCTAAGTTGCTGACAGCCTTGCTAAATTGCTGAGGCTAACCTCAATCCTACAATCCTCCTGTCTCAGCTTCCCATGTACTGGGATTACAGGTGTATACCACCATGCCCGGCTTAGCAGATATTTTAATCTCCTGCAAATATAAATTATCTGCATTCTATTTCTAAAAATACAATGAAATAAAAATAAAGATGATAACCTATCTTATTCTTTGTATTACCTTTAAAATTCTGAGATGTTTGAATCTGTATATTGGAATCTTAACACTGTCCTTGGCATTAAAGTTCTGATATTATTAACAGTAAAATGAGTGCCTTATATTTATATAACATCATTAATGTTTTGCTTACGTGTTGGATTTCCCTCCCCCAAAGACCTCATGATATAGAAATAATTATCTCCACGTTAAGGCCATGAAGGTCAGCCTTAGAGCTCTCGGGCAGACAGCAGATAACTAAATCAGGGGTGGGCCCTAGATTTTCAAACCCAGTACTTTGTTATCACAGAGCCTCTCAATTACACAAAAATTAAGGGACAATCTGCAGCGTGTCCTATTTTATTTGAGCTCTACTTTGAAGTTCTATTCAAATTTACTAGACATAGTTTGTCTTATGGAAAAGAGAAAAACTAAACAGCGTTTTCGTTTTGGATTAAAGAAGTTCACTTGTCAAGACACACATACATTAATGTGTATTTACTTTATATATACTTTATACATAAGCACTACTGATTATTTCATGAGATTGCAAAAGAAATCTGATCAGCAACGTTTTCATTAGTGCTGATTTCTAGTAAAAAATTGTCTCAAACTGAATTTAGTGCTGCTTTTTTCTTATGGTTAGCGGCTGGGAATAACAATAAATACAAAACATTTAAATAGATGGTATAACGATTCAAATAGCATTTTTGTGATAGGTCCCATTATTAATGCACAAGTGATGGAATTTTTAATGTAATAATTGTTAGCTTTAGTTTTCTGTTTTGAAGAGCTTTCCTTTTAATTTTGTTCTGTTTACACGAAACCATTAAAACTTTCTTCAGTGTAATATCAGCACAGGAAATGAAGGGCAGCAGGGTGTCCCTCCTGGCCTCAGGATCCACTTGAAGCCTGGGCGCTAGTGAGCGTTGAAATCCAGCAGCACATACCAAAGTACAGTGGGAATAAAAGCAGAAAAGACTTCCTCAGGTTGTGGGTTTAAAAGTAGTTGACTTAAAGTTGGGCTATTTTAATTAACTAATTAAAACGAACTAATTTAAATAGCGCAAACTATAGTGTGCTTTGTATTTCCTGCCAGGTTTTGACTCTTTCCATAGTGTGTTCTATAGATATGCTGTCGTATTACCTCCTATCGTGGCCACAAAGATGGGAAATATGTGGTGGGGAGGAAGTAGGATTAAAGAAAAAAATTCAGTAATTTTTCATTTAAACATTCTTTTTTTTTTTGTGGTACCGGGGATTGAACCCAGGGGCGTTCTACCTCCGCGCTACGCTCCTGGCCCTATTTTTTATACTTTATTTTGAAACCGGGTCTCACGAAGTTGCGGAGGGCCTCACTAAGGAGAGAGAGAGAGAGAGAGAGAGAGAGAGAGAGAGAAAGAGAGAGGCAGGGAGAGAACTGAGGCTGGCCGCGAACCCGGATCCTCCGGTCTCTGCCTCCCAAAGTACTAGGATTACAAGCGTGCGCCACCACGCCCGGCTCTTTTAAACATTCTGAGATATAAACTGATAAGGTCAGCCAGAAGTTGAATCAATAGTTGCAGTTGATTGTCTAAAATTAAAATTATAGGGAAGCAATGTTCTTACGTTCTGGGTTGAAAGCTCAAATGTTGTAATCAATGTTTATGTTTCATTTTGCAAAATGCAGCAGTTCCTTTTTAACAGCTTTGACCTTTACAAAAAAATTTCATTAGAGACAAAAAAAAAAAAAACCCACCCAAACCGTAACTTCTCCCCCGTCCTGCAGCATGGTGTGGTACTCCTCCCTCAGTGTGGCAGACAACTTTATCAAGGAGCACATGTCTCACTGCTGGTGTGGGCTTTGCAACACAGTGGTGGAGGGCCTTTGCTATTTGAGGAGGAAAAAACTCAGATACTAAGGAAGACACTGGTGTATAATAGCAATGAACCAGTGAACGGGAACTCAGACCTGAGATGGGGTCCTAAGACCTAGGATGGAGTCCCAGCCCTGCCCCTAAGTGACAGAGGTACAGCCACTGACCCTTGCCCCAACCGCTTCCCTCTGCTCTGGCGGGCCTGCAGTGTCCTGTGTGGGATGGCTCTGTGACACTTTACTCCAGTGTCTCAGTATCACCTCCTTTATACAAGGACTGATAGAGTAATAATTCCCTTACTGTGTTCCCTAATATCGGGGTTAATGATTGATTCCTCAGTCATAAAATGAATGACCCAGAAAGTATAGATCTGGAAGAACCAGATAACTGCAAATATGTCTGACTAGATCAGCCAGGTTGTTGTGGTATGGTGTACCTTGTGAGCTATCTTTGTTTTTATCCTCAGCTCTTTGGAGGGTTTAAATGGCAGGGCTTTCGAGAATGGATTTCTCAATGACATAACAGAGGGCCGAGGTTACATAGAATGGGTGGCAGTTAGTTGTTGGCCATAGTTGGTTCCCTCACCAGTTCTCTTGGGAACTGTCAAAAGTGTTTATTATTGTCTGGCATGGTGGTACACACCTGTAATCTCAGTACTTGAGAGGCTAAGACAGGAGGATTGCAGGTTCAGGATAGCCTCAGCAACTTAGCGAGACCCTTAGCAATTTAGTGAGACACTTTCAAAATAAAAAAATAAAAATGGGCTGGGAGTATAGCTTAGAGGTAGAATGCCTCTGGGTTCAATCTCCAGTATCACACACAAAAAAGTGTTTATTATTATTATGCTGATTGATCCCTAGGTCTTGGATACCTGAGTGCCCTGGGGTGACCTGATTCTACTATGTTCCTGTCATTATAATGTAACATGTGTGCTTTCCAACTTCTTTGGAGATAGAAAACATAGAAGGAAGTCACTGTCATCAGGGTTCGTGATAGTGGTAGAATAAACCAGTAATGAGAGGCAAATGAGTTTGGTGACTTTCACTTTTTTTGTGTGGTGCAAGAGATTGTGCTCAGGAGAGACTTTCACTCTTAGAGCTCACCAGAGCTAAGGATACACTCACTCTATCTCACAGTCCCTACTCCACACAAGGATCAAGACTCCTTTCTTTTTTTAAAGATCTACATAGTTTTTGAGCAGGTAATACATTGACATGATTAAAAGCCACAAAGCATAATGATATCTATAAAAAATCTTCCTTTCCCTGCCCCATGTTGAATTCATATTCATCCTTCTCCCCCATGGCCACAAACAGCTAAACCCTGCTGGAGGTTTCTTGCGTATTCTTACAGAGATTTATTTTTTATAATTGTAATCTAATATAAGCACTTTTTTTTAAAAAAATCCCACAAATGGTAAAATAATATATGTGGCTTGGCACCCTGATTGTTTTTACTTACTATAACTTCAGCTTTCTTCTCGAGCAATACTTGCCCATGCAATCCTGTGAGATGATTTCCTTTGGAGGGTTGGTTTTGAGGTCAAAGCGCTGTAATTTTATTATTCTTCAAGAACTTAGAGAAACGCGGGGTCACTGGTGCTTCAAGAAGATGAGCAGAAGAATGGTAAGAGGTACCAATTAGGATATTTAGATCGTGAGGATGAGTCCTCCCAGTACCTACTGGTTGAAACCCTTATGCATCCTGTTAAATGTTCTTCCCAGTCAGGTGTGGTGGTGCATGCTTTTAATCCCAGTACTTGGGAGGCTGAGACAGGAGGATCACAGGTTCAAAGACAGCCTCAGCAAGTAGTGAGACTCTCATCAACCTAGCGAGACCCTGTTTCAAAATAAAAATAAAATAGGGCTGGGGGTGTAGCTCGGAGGTAGAACCACTAAATAAATAAATAAATAAATAAATAAATAAATATCCTTCCTGTTTTCTGATGAAATCTACACATATGAATGTATTTTTCTCCCAACTCATCACAATGTTGGTGTAATGATTTGATATTCAAAAAAATCACAAAGATGTAGTCAAATTTGCCTTTATGATATAATTAAGAAAACTCCTTGGCAAAATCGGTGCTCATCATAAAGCTTTACTGCCCAGGAACTGCCTGCCTATCTGTGTTCTCTGCAAGTACATGCTTTTTGAAGAGAAATTGTCAAATATATGTGTTTTGTCCTATTGTGTCCAAGGCATGTTTCCAGCTAACTTTAGTATAGCTTCCTGTTGCTAATGACAGAAAACGAGTTGAAACACATTTTACAAACTACAGAATTTATAGTCCTAACATTAAAAGTGTATTATAAGTAGAATTATTTGCCATTTCTTAAATTTTTATCCTTAAAAAAACATATACTGGTCGCAAATACTGTTTCAGACGGGTTTTAGTCATGTAAATTATTTCTCTTCTGACTGTGTAATTACTGTGATGGACTGGTTTCTAGAGTATCATATACTTAATGTGAGTTTCTAAAAATGCTTAATCATATAATTACTAGTTTATCAAGTAGAAAATATAGGTCTGAGAACACTATCATTATGTCATTATTTTCCACAAAAGACTGTGAAACACACTAAAGAGGCGATTATGAGGCAAATAACAGTTTTCTATGGTGCCTAAATTTGCAAGGATTAAAAAAAATGAATAGTGAAGAAAATACCTAAAGGTGAAGAGTTTAAACTCTATCCAGGCAATTTATCTTGTGTCTCCGTGTAAAATCAGTACAGACAAAGGAAATGAATAGATATGACGAGCTGAGTGAGGCTAGTGGATTATTTAACTCAATGAGTGACATGAATATTTAATATTTTACCAGATTCTGTGAGAAAGCCTAATGAAAATGAAATAAACCTGAGACTTTCTATCTGGAGTAGAATCCAGTTGCATTATTTTTCTGCTAATTATTTTCGAGTGTACTATATTCAAGTGTAATTGAAATAGATAATCATTTACATCCACTTGGTCTTGAGCCAGTAAAAGCAGAGGCATATAATCTGAAAGGCTAAATTAAAATCTAATGTTACATAGTTCAAATATTTAAAAAGTCTTTCTTCTTTTGTTTGTTTCAGTAAATGGTCATGGGTGAGAAACTCTATTTTCAGCAAAGACTAGTAAAGGTCAAGGTAAAACTGTTCCTTTTGTGGGATTAGTGTGAGAAGAGTCCTAAAGTCTCTCTCTCTCTCAAGTTATTTCTGTTACACACACACACACACCCACCCACACACACACACACACACACCACAAAGAAGACACATGATTATTTTACTTGTGCCCTGATGCTTTTCTTCTGTTTGTTTGCTTGCTTCGTGGTGTAATATATGCACGCTTTTGTTTTGCTCTTTTGGATGGTGAAGGACTTTACTCTTAGGTACTAGAAACTTCCATAAGGACAGCCATCTTTAGATTTAATCCTGTAATCAAATCAGGTACCATTTACTCAGGTGCTTTATAAGCGATTGAAATGTTCTTCCTTCAGGTATATTATTTGTCCCTATACCTTATTTGTAAGAGGAAAAGAAGTTGATGAACCCTTAGTGCAGAAGTTGGCCGGGTGTGGTGGTGCACGCTTGTAATGCCAGTACTTGGGAGGCGGAGACCGGAGGATCCGATCCGGGTTCACGGCCAGCCTCAGCTACCTAGTGAGGCCCTCCGCAACTTCGTGAGACCTGGTTTCAAAATAAAGTATAAAAAATAGGGCTGGGGGTGTAGCCCGGAGGTAGAATGCCCCTGGGTTCAATCCCCAGTACTGCAAAAATAAATAAATAAATAAATAAAATAAAAGTGCGGAAGTTTAAAACCTCCATGGATTATCATAATCTAAATCCAATAGTCAATAAAGCCAATTTATAGAGTGATAATGATTTGAATCTACAGATGAGCAAATGGATGAATGCATATCAAATGAAATAATTTCAAGTCAGTTATTCAAACATCACAGCATTTATAGTTATTTAAGGACAGTTTTTAAAAATTAAGTTGTGCTATAATTTTTACCATCCACTTTAATCCCTAACTAACTGCTTAATAGCTATATAAGACCTAGCATGGTGCACACAACTGTAATCCCAGTACTTGGGAGGCTGAGACAGGAGGATTGCAGGTTCAAGGCCAGCCTCAGAAACTTAGTGAGACCCTGTTTCAAAACTAAAAAAAATAAATAAATAAAATTGAAAAGGGCTAGGTGTATAGCTCGGAAGTAGAATGCCCCTGGAGTTGAACCAAAATAAATAAATAGCTGTATAAGGCTTTAGAAAGAGCAAAATAAAAATGGAAAACAGACAAGATTTGAATAAAATTCAAAACAGCAACAACAAAAAAGCAAAACCAAAAAAGCAAAAAACCCCAACCAAACAAACACGAGAGTTCCCAGGAGAAGCTCAGGTAAGCGGAATAAGGCGACTGGAATTGAGGCCACCAGATCCATGGGGATGCACATTGGCAAAGCTGAATCAGACCTCAAACTTGGATGGTTTAGCTGAGTTTATTTTCAATATGTTCAGTTTTTTAGTTTGAGAAACATTTATTAAGTGTCTACCATATGCTAATATATCTGCTAAGGCACTGGGATTTAACTGTAAACGAATTCATGAAGTCCCTGCCCCCAGGCCACAGTGTGATCGTGAAGACAAGACATACACAGATAGTTAGAATGCAATATGGCAAAAGCCGCCAGGGTTTGGGCACAGGTTATTAGAACTCACAGGAGAAAAGAAATGTCGTGCTCCGGAGGCAGAGTGGGAGAGTAGCTTCTGGGATGGATTCCTGGCTATGTGCATGAGGAGTCAGGGATACAGGGATGAAGAGTCAGGGTGGAAGAAGGGATACAAACCTAGCCAGGAGAGCAACAGTCTGCATGGCGTGCTCCTTCTGTTCCGCGAGGTGGGGAGACTGGCTGGGGAGGCAAGGGCTAGCTCATGGCAGCTCTGTGAAGAAGATCAGCTTTGTTCTGGATAGGAAGGGGAAATGATTTGAGAGTTTTAACCCTCCATTGTATTTTATTTTATTGGTACTGGGAATTGAACCCAGAGGCATTCTACCTCCAAGCTCCATCCCTAGACCAATTTTATTTCTTATTTGGAAACAGGGTCTCACTAGGTTGCTGAGAGCCTCACTAAATTGCTGAGGCTGTCCTTGAACTTGTGATCCTCTAGTCTCAACTCCCAAGTACTGGGATTACAAGCATGCACCACCACGCCCGACTCCTCCACTTCCATTTAAGATAAGTTGTCATCCTATCTCATGGAGGATGGAGCTGAGGGAAAGGACACCTCAAATGGACAGAACAGTTATGTCTTATGACATTCTAGAATTAACTCACAGAAGTGCTTCACAAAATTAATGGAAACATCTAAAAACAACTTGGTGCTTTTTGTGGGATAATTCTGCTCTTCTTTGTAGAAAGAGAAGCCCAGAGGGGGTAAACACAGTACAGAGACTACGGGGGAAGAGAAGCAATGAGACTTCTCCCAGGCTCCGCTGGCAGTCAGGGGAAAGGGAGCTGTGTGCTCCTTGGACACCACATGGGTGGAAACTGCCAAATGATTATCACTGACGAAGGGCTTCGTTGGAAGCAAAATTTTGATTTGAGGAACTCATTTAGAGGTTGTTAATTGCATTAATTTGGCACTCTAGGGTTTACTTTGTATCAGAAGTCCTTCATGCTTCCAAGACCTAAAGACATGGGAAGGAAAAATGTACAGAGTGGTGAACTTAAGATAGAAGCATTTAAGATCATAATTTCTGTCACTCATCAAAAAAGATGATAAGCTGTAGCCTACAGCCACAAAAACAAGCAATTACATAAAAACAAGTCTGAATTTTGTTAATAATGAAAATTAGAGGGCAAATATAAACCAGAGGGGAAAACATCCTCAAAAATTTCAAGTATTTACCCATCAATTTTTCTTCTGTGTCCCACACTCATTTCAGTTTACAAATTAAACGATGCCTTCCCATGTAGACATACTTTCTGTCTCTTGGGAAAGAAATGCATACTGAGAGTCTTCTTGGCTCAACTGTAAGTCAAACAGAGCAGAGTTTTAAGATATCAAAATTGCATAATTGGAAACTGCAAGTTGCCCTCAGCCAGTAAGCCAAGGAAGATATGTAGCTCCTAGCCTCTTACTGACTACTAGTACTTGTTACTGCTATGGAAATTCTTTCATTTCTGGGTGGGCTGTGTCTTTAAGGCCCCATGACCTTTACTTAGTTTGCTTGGTGAGAGTATTTTAGAAATCACAGTTGTAAACACGTGCTTATTTTTCACCCCATTTTACACTTTTTTTCTATAAGCATTTTATGTTATGTTCACACCTATTAGTAAACCAGTGCCTGCATATCTTCCCATGCTTGCTCTCCTATGATTTGTGTGTGTATGTGTGCATGTGTGTATGTGCATGTGTGTGTGTGTGTGTTGTGTGTATTTTTCTCACCCACTGCTGCCTTGGCTTCACACTTTATATTTTTGTGCCTGAGCTCATTAGTTTTACTTCCTTCAACTCTGCCTGTGTCATTCCTTGCCTCAGTCCAGTGAAGTTGCCTGCTCTGCCAAAAGCTGTGCAGAAAACAATGACATTTCTGTTCAAAAGTTGTTGCTAGACATATTCTACTAAGGAATGGCAAAGATTAGAAAAAGGAGCTCATTTCTGGCAAGTTCAGATTTCAGCTTAAAAAAAAAACAAGCATCAGCTTATGCAATGAGAGTTTCAAACTGTCAAATTTACATTTAAATCTTTTTCACTTATCACAGAAAATGGAGACATATTTATCAACTTATGTATATGCACATCCATGTTGGTTTTTGCATGCCTGTTAAAAACCATATAATCTTTTTCAGGAGGATCTGAGTCCTTTAGTATTTTGTTCTTGAATAAGATAAAATTAGTTCTTTCAATTGTCTTTATTTAAATACCATATTTCATTAGACTATGTGCTTTTATCAGACAGAAACAAGCTTATCTAGTCGAACTATTAAGTTAAACTCATGTGTTTTGAAAATGAATTAAAGGGATGGCAAAGAAAATGTATGCTGCTATTTCTAAACCAAATTTAAAAACGCATAAATTAGGAGTGCTAGGGTTATTTATTAAAGCTTTACCTTTGCCACCTTAACATAAGCACAGGAAAATTTGAGCTGCGTATATTTATACAACTAAGGTTAGAATTAAAAAAATATCTAACTAGTGTAGCACCCGCAGCAACTGGCCGTAACAGGTGCGTGTTATTTCTTTGTGTTGTTCTCGTCCTCACTTCTAGCTCTCAGTCAACATCAAAAGTAGCATTTGTTTCACCAGCAGGTTATTGTATTTCCTTGTATCAAACCAAGACAACATTATTTTCAATAAAATGACTAATTTGATAAGTAAAATCTTATTCTATTTTCCATGTAATCAACGCAAGCTGCTTTAACAAAAATATTTTCACACCTAATATTGGCTGAAATAATTAATCACAATTCTTTTAGGGTAGCATAATTGAAAAGGTTGTTATTAGACTGACCTGTGTGGAAGAGCAATCAAAATTTGAGGGGCTGTATAGATCGGGGTCAAGGATGATTTCTTTTTTATTTATTTGTTTTTTTTGCAGTACTGGGGATTGAACCCAGGGGCGTTCTACCTCCGTGCTACACCCCCGGCCCTATTTTTTTATACTTTTTTTTTTTGAAACCGGGTCTTACGAAGTTGCGGAGGGCCTCACTAAGTAGAGAGAGAGAGAGAGAGAG
>PVJS01008937.1:0-30803 GCA_004027185.1 Glis glis | reverse complement strand
CATAATTGTATATAATGTATTAAAATATTATGCTATATAATGTTCTAATAATATAATTGTATATTATGTATAATTTATAGCCAAATATATATTATAGTGTACTTCATATTATATAAACATAACATAATATATATAGTTTTATATAATACAGATACTTCTCTACTTGTGATGGGGTTATATCCCAATAAACCCATCGTAAGTTGAAAATATCATCACTTAATATGCTTAACTTATCAAACCCTAGAGTTTAGCCAACTGTCCACTGTGGACTAGCAATTGTTTTCCTCCTGCTCTCAGGGCTGACTGGGAGTTATAACTCAGCTCTACTGCCCAACATCATGAGAAAGTATACTGCTTATTGCTGGCCAGGAAAAGATCAAAATTCAAAGTATGATTTCTACCGAATATGTGTCGCTTTCACACCATTGCAAAGCTGAAAAATCATAAATCAAACCATTGTAAATTGGGAACCATCTGTATATATAATGTGATTAAACATTACATATTACCATACTCTATAAAAAGAGGCAGTGGGGAGGCCGTGTAGTGTAACTACTGGAATCCACTCCTTGTGTTTTAGAGCCAAGGTCTGTTCCTTACCAGCTACACCATTTTGGATCCTTAGCTTAATTTCCCTAAGTCTTATTTTTCTCAACATTACAAGAGAGGATAATTAATATCCTCTCAGGATTTTTGTGTGTGTGAAATAAGAGAATATACACAAAATACTGTGGGGCACTTGCTAAGCATAAAATAGATGGTAGAAAGGACAGGAGACCAAGGGGCAGTTAGCGGCAGTAGTAAGAAGCTTTGGAAATGTGAAGAGGTTCCCGGCTATTGTCCCACTCCGAGTGGTCACATTGAGCTCCTTCATAATATATAATTTGAGTTTCAAAAGCAAAGCATGGATTTAAAAAATTCTAAAGCGAGAAAAAATAATTTGAGGTTCTCAAACAAGCACTGGGCTAGTTATTTTTTGAATAAGGGTGGTGGGACTTAAGAGCATGAAAATCGTCAATACAGGGAAGAGTTGTGAACACAGATCTTAGTATGTGGTTTGTGATTACAGAGTTCCTACAGATTTTGTGTGGTGGGAGAATACTTATTTAAAATGACTCTTCAATTTTAAAGAGTTTACATCAGGGTTAGGGCTAGTGAACGTAATGTGAGAGGACGGATGTGTAAAACCAAGCCACAAAGTCAAAGCTTCCCAAACATTATCTGGCTGAGCCCTTTCTAGTCAACAACAGAATTCTCCATGTGGCCGGCCTCAGCTCTTCCACTCCATCGCCCCACCAGAAATGCTAGTGGACAGTTTCCGAAATGTGTGTCTGTGGGGAAAAAATTTCTGCTTCGATTCTCAAATGTGGGAGTCAGTGAGTATTTTTCGGTTTCACCTCCAGATCTTCAAGGAAGGAAAGTAGGCTTCAGGAATCTTAGCAAATACTCCAAGCATAAATAGGTCAGTAAGCATTTGGTATTTTCATCTCACAAAGGATTAGTAGTTGTGGAAAGAAAAAAAAATAAAAAGAAATTTTTTTCTGTATGAGATTTATCAAAAGAACATTTTTATTTAATAAATTTAGGAAAGAGAAAGTTGAAAAATACACATAACAATGTTCCTATTTGTTAATATTATAATATTAAATTTGTCTGGGGAGATAGTGTGGATAATGTGCTGCATTTCAATGTTCATTATATACAAGGAATTTTAAATACTTCATATAAATTTAAAGCTCTGTGTTTACATTGGAGTGCCAAACAGCTTTTTTTTTTAATCGATGTAAACAACATTCTGATATCCTTTTGCATGCAACCCAATCTCTAAATTACCTTTACCTTTAAGGGAGATATTGCCAACTCTCTTGTTGATGGGGAATTAGAATACACCTTAGGTGACTGACATGCCTTGTATTCATCAAGCCAATGGCTTAACAAGTAGAAGGTAGCACTCCACTCAATCCCATGAAATCCGCAAACATGCCAATATAATGGGTAAGCCTCATAATGCTGAAAGAAGGCTAGTGGGAGGTTCTTCAGTTGAGCCCTTAGAAATCTTGAGTCTCTGAGATAAGTTAGAAAACAAATTTTCTGTGTGACTTGGCATTAACTGGCATGGTATCCACCAGTATATATTTTGCCTTCATTCTTGAAAGATACTTTTACTAGATATAGAATTCTGGGTTGACAGATTCTTTTATTTCTTCTTTCTCTTTTGGTACTGGGGATTGAACCCAGGGGTATTCTACCTCCAAGCCCTTTTGATTTTGAAACAGAGTCTCACTATGTTGCTGAGACTGGACTTGGACCTGTGATCCTCCTGTCTCAGCCTCCTAAGTACTGGGATTACAGGTGTGCACCACCACACTCAGATTATTTCTATTCTTTAAATATATTGTTTCTTTGTATATAGCCCCTGCTGACTTTGTTAAGAAATCTATTGTCACTTGAAATGTTGTTCCCCTATATGAAACATAATATTTTTATTTTGCTCCTTTCAATGTTTCTTTTTATTTTGTTTTCATCAGATTATTTTGATAGATCTAGATTTTGTGTATATGGGTTATTTGGGGGTATTTATCCTATTTGTTGTTCACTGAGCTTCTTGCAACTGTAAATTTATCTTTTACCAAATTTGATACAATATTTTTGGCCACTATTTATTTCAATATTTTTCTGATCCATTTTCTTTCTTTCCCTCTCTCTCTTGGTCTCTGGGACTCCAGTTATACCCATGTTATACCCTTTGATAATACCCACAAGTCTCTGAGGCTCTTTTTCCCTTCATTTTTTTCCTCTGTTCTTCAGATTGGACAATTTCTATTGATCTATCTTCAAGTTTATTAATTCTTCTGTTATTTAAAGTCTGCTTTTAAGCTCCTCCAGTAAAATTTTAAATTTCAGGTTTAAAATTTCCCCCTTGGGTCTTGTTCTAGTTATAGTTTTTCTGTTGAGATTATATATCCTTTTATTTGTTGTACACATATTTTTCTTTATGTCCTTGAGAAGTGTTATAATGGCTGCTTTAAAATTCTTGTTTGTAGCTGGGCATGGTGGTACATGCCTGTTAGCACTTGGGAGACTGAGACAGGAGAATTGCAGGTTCAAGACTACCCTTAGCAATGTAGTGAGACTCTCAGCAACCTAGAGAGACCCTGTTTCAAAATAGAAAATAAAAAGGGATGGGGGGTATAGCTTGGAGTTAGAATGCCCTTGGTTCAATCTCCAGTACCACAAAAATAAATAAATAAATAAATAAATAAATAAATAAATAAATAAAACTACTCCTTTTCTAATTCCAACCTCTGGGTCATCTCAGGGTTCACTTCAGTTGGTTGTGTTTCCTTATGATAATGGGTCCTATTGTCCTAATTTTTTTGGTATGTCAAGTAGTTTTAGACTATATTCTCATCATCATGAATAAAATATTGTAGAGACTCGTTTATGTTTGTTGTGAGAACTTTGAGTTTATAAACGCCTTCTCTCTTGCAGTGGACAGCAACTCAAATCTACCTTCAGCTCTTGTGGTCTTAGCTGGGCTGCTGGTAGTCTGTCCTGCACAAGCAGAGCTAAGAAGCCTGTCAGAGATGTGGTATTTCCCTTTGATTCCTTCTCCACCTTCCAGTCATTGCAATTGTTCCAAGACTCTGGCTTCTCAGGTTCCTTCTGAATTCTAGACACTCCATGTATATGGCCCACACAGAAGTCTTCACCCAGGCAAAAAAGCTGCTTAAGGGAAATAGAAAACACACATCATGCTGTCCCCTTCCTCCAAGTATTGAATCCCCTTGAGTATCTATTTTGTTGAATGGGTTTGGATCTGAGGGCTAAAATAAAGCCACTCCCACACAATCAAAAGTACAAGATGATCTACTATTAGAAAATAATCAAAATACAAGAAAAACCCATTTCAATGTATGAAATTAGTAATATTAAACCAACACATCTCAGGGAATTTCTGCACCCAGGAGGTGAAATAATAGCAATTAAAAACATAGAAAAATGCAACATCATGAAAGAGAAAACTCTCTTTAGCACCTGACCAGGGGGCAGCTCAGCCTCCAGAGCAGAGCTGGGAGGTCCGTCAGCAGCCTCTTTGCAGGCCTGGTCAGAAAGATGGGTCTTGGCTCTTCTACACTGTTGGTGGGAGTGCAGACTAGTTCAACCACTATGGAGATCAGTGTGGAGATTCCTCAGAAAACTGGGAATGGACCCACCATATGATCCGGTTATACCACTACTGGGTATCATACCAAAGGGATTGTAACCAGAAAACTACAGTAATATATGCATACCCATGTTCATAGCAGCACAATTCACAGTGGCCAAATTATGGAACCAACCTAGGTGTTCATCAACAGATGAGTGGATTACAAAATTGTGGGAAATATACACAATGGAATTCTACTCAGCAATAAAGAAGAACAAAATAACATCATTTGCAAGAAAATGGAAGGATCTGGAGAACATTATGTTAAGCAAGATCAGTCAATCACAAAAAAAGAAGGTACATATGTTTTCATTAATATGTGCAGCCTAGGGAGTAGTGGGGACACACAAGGGACTCCGGTTGATAATGGAGAACCCTCAGTGGGGCAAGGGAAGTGGTACAAGGGAAGGGGAAGGGCAAGAAAGAAGCAAATCAGTGGAATTACTATCATAAACAATATATACATGTGAGAATATACCAACATCATTCTCAATACTTCATACACGTGGGGGGGAGGCGGGGGGGACACTAAGAGCTGTGTGCATGTATGTTAACATCAAATAGATATTCATTGTGATGTGAGACTCCAATGCACCAATAAAAGCACATTAAAAAATAAAAATAAATTTAAAATCTAAAAATAAAAAAAAAGAAAGATGGGTCCTGGGCAGTATGTCCACACCATGGGTAAGAACTCAAAGAGATGCCCCAGTCATTCTCCCTTTTATGGGGAGGTGTGCCTGAACTTTGTGTAAATGCACAGGATAAGCCTTTTGGAAGTGGTCCAGGATGGCCAGCTTTGGGCCAGTGGTCAAATGTCTCATGAAACCAACTTTTCCTGGTGTCTTAGCTTCTGGAAAGTTCAGTAAGCAGGTTGACTTATAGGTACATACATGGTAAAAACAATGTAATATATCAATGTAGCTTAGACAAAGCAATCAGTACAACAGGTTAGTAAAGAGCACAAGGACCTTCCCATTCCCAGGAAAACAATCTAAGAAAAACAAAGGAGAGAATATTAAGGGGTGGTGGAGGGAAGAGAAGTTGGGGAGACTCATATCCATGGGCACTACAGTATGCTCTGCTCCTGTCTGCTCTCCATCGCCTTCAGAAGGTTATTTTTCATGCTTTGTTTTGATTTGATTGTTTTAATCCACAGAGGGACTTGTCTGATAGGAACTTATTTAGAGATGATGGGAAATAAAATGTCCACAGTAATGTATCATGTATTTTTCAGACCATCTTAGATAAGGCACAAAAATAGTCATAGCAGTATTTCTAAGATTAAATCTTCCGGTGACATCCTTACTTGCTCAGTGGGATTTTAGCCCTCTTCAATTTTCTCCCAAATTATTTAGAAGTGCATAATGGATACTTCATTTATTCTCCAATGATAGCGTCTGCCCTTCTCTTTTCTCCTCATCTAGCTTGTTGTATCTCTTATCCTTTGTGGGAGTTTTAGAGCATCTACAAAGTTAAGAGGGAACAGTCTCCGTAAGGGGCCACTCTCACCTCTCACACCAGCTGTAAGTTCAGGAAGGGTTCCCATGATCACCCTCAGGATTGATAATTCACTTAAAAGAATTATAGAACCACATGCAAGGTGTCATGGAGTCATTTCCACAGGAAACTTTTTTGTTTTGGGTGCTTTTATGGTACTGGGACACTGAAAATAAGTGTTTGCAATTTCTAATCCAGAAATAGATCTTTGAGTACCATATGGAAATACCATATTTTCACACTTTATAAATATCACCAGGTCTTACTAACCTCTAAGTTTAAAGTCTCAATAATATTACTGCTAAATAATTGTTCTTCTCTTCTACATATATGACTATAAAACTTCAGTAATATTTGTTTCTGCAAATTTTGCAGGTTTAAAAGAACAAAAATGCATTCATATTTTTCGCTCCTTTGCCAGAAAATTGTCTGAGGGAGGTATTGTACTGTGACCATGGCAGATGGTCCCCTCCTGGGGAAAGAATCTTCCCCACCACTCCACTGGCCTTGAGGGTGGCTACCCCTGCTTGGTTGCTGCTCAGCAGGCCCAACAGAAGTTGCCACTCTCTTTTGGTTTATTTTTTTTTTTGTTTTGTTCTTTTTTTGTGGTACTGGGGATTTAGCCCAGGAGCATTCTACCTCCTAGCTATGTTCCCAGAACTATTTTTTAATTTTTATTTGGAAACAGGGTCTCACTAGGTTGATGAGAGTCTCATGACTTGCTGAGGCTGTCCTTGAACCTGTGATCCTCCTGTCTCAGCCTCCCAAGTACTGGGATTACAAGTGTGTGTCATCATGCCTGGCTCTCTTTTGGTTTAGAATTCAGAGGTGGGTTGTTCTTTTTTCCATATTAGTTTTATACTTGTTACTTAGATGCCAGAACCCATAATCTAGAGTTTTACTGGAAAATAGTATAGTAAGCTCTGAGTCTAATATTTCTTGAATGACACCAGGCCATATTATTATATTTTCTCCTTTCTTTTTTAAAATTTATTTATTTATTTATTTTGCAGTATTGAGGGTTGAACCCAGGGGCATTCTACCTCTGAGCTATACCCCCAGCCCTATTTTTTATTCTTTTTTTTTTTTTTGCGGTACTGGGGATTGAACCCAGGGGCGTTCTACCTCCGCGCTACACCCCCGGCCCTATTTTTTTTATACTTTAGTTTGAAACCGGGTCTCACGAAGTTGCAGAGGGCCTCACTAAGTAGAGTGAGAGAGAGAGAGAGAGAGAGAGAGAGAGAGAGACAGCTGAGGCTGGCCACGAACCCGGATCCTCCGGTCTCCGCCTCCCAAAGTACCGGGATTACAAGCATGCGCCACCACGCCCGGCCTATTTTTTATTCTTTATTTTGACACAGGGTCTCATGCAGTTGCGGAGGGCCTCACTAAGCTAAGACTAGCCGCAAACAAGTGTTTACTCTTTTCTATCCCTAGTTTCTTCCAATCTCTGATTCCCACATCCCTCTTTTTCTTTCCTTTCAGTAGAAAAGTGCAGAAGCTCAAGTGTATTTCAGCTCATCTAAATGGACACTCTGGAACATGACTTCCAGTCTTTCCAAGAGATAATGGAACCCACTTCTGGACTAGCAGAACACAGTACTGGATTTCTATCACCTAGTGCAGTTAACAAGCTGCATTTATTATTATGTACATAATCAAATCTACAGAAGCATATCCATGACATAATCTTAGTGAAACTCTGTTTCAAAGTGGAGACTATTCATCTATTTTAGTATATTCTACCTAAATGTTTCTTTCTTGATTACCATTAAACCAAAGTTAAGCTAGTCTACATTTCAATTTTTTTTTTTTTTGGTACTGGGAATTGAACCCAGGGGCATTCTATCTCTGAACTACACCCCTGCCCTCTCCCCTTTTAAGTTTTGTTTTGAAAAGGGGTCTCCCTAGGTTGTTGAGAGTCTTGCTAAGTTGCTGAGGCTGATCCCAAACCTGCTGTCCTCCTGTCTCAGCCTCCAAGTACTGGAATCACAGGCCGTGTGTGACCACCCCCTGCTCTACATTCAGTTCTTTACCTCTCTTCTAAATGGGAGTTAATGCCATGCCTGTCCCGTCTTCTCCAAGCAGGTTCCTCCTTTGAAATACAATGCAGGAGTCCTGTCTATGAATCTTTTCTTGATTAATAATGTCTGGTTTTAGCTACTTCCATTACATTACTTCACTGTCTGAAAGGTTTTTTATGGAGCACTGCTTTCTTGCAAAATGTTAATAATTGTTCTATAGAGGGCCAGAGATGGAAATTTGTAGTCAACAAAATTTGGGTAATTCTGTTTACTTTATCCATTTTTTTCTCAGTGTACCTGACCATATTAAAAGATATAAGTAGTTTTTCCATAAAGAAACTAATTTATTTTTGTACCCAATCCTATAAATGTGTATGTATTTATAGCTATGATACATTTGTTATATGTTGCAGCTTTGTTAAACTACAAATTACTTAAGAATAAAGATATTTTGGTCAACAATGGGACACATGTATGACGACAGGGGTCCCATAAGAAAAATTCCTGTCACCTAGTGACATAGTCCTTGGATCATTGTGGTACAACACATTACTCAAGGTTTTTGTGGAGATGCTGGTAGAAATAAAGCTACTATGTTGACAGTCATATAAAAAGTATAGAACATACAATTATGTGTAGTACATGCTATTTGATAATGATAATAAATGACCATGTGACTATGTAGTTACTATGCTACATTTTTTGTTGTTATTTTAGAGTGTGCTCTTTCCACTTACAGAAGAAAATGTGCTGCAAAGCAGTATGCCATGACCCACTGGCAGGAGCGCCATGCATCTTGTGTTTACTGTGTCTCTTTGTTGCATTGTGGTTACACTGAATGGCTGACCAACATTATCTACGTTTGTATAAGTACACTCTACAATGTCTGCACAACCTTGCACACACCTAACAATACACTTTTTGGAATATCTTCCTGTCATTAAACAACGTATGACTATGAATATTTGCTAATTCTGTTGTAACTTCTTGGCATGATTCAATACTATAGACATCATGCTATGACCTGGAGGTTCAAAGATGAATATTTTTTTAAAGATTTATAGACCAAAGGGTAGCTTTCAGTTAAAACTATGTTGGTGATAGTTCACATGTGTGGAGTTATAAATCCCTTGAAATTTGACTTCCAACTATAACAATATTGTTGATTTCTCTGATCTATTTAAGAATCTTAAGTTTTTCCTATTGTTATTATATAACCATCAAAAATCTTTTAAAGATATTTGAAAACCAAAGTAAAATCGCAAAAATAATACACAGAAATTTGTAATTTTATTTTCTATTTAATGTAAGGCATAATTATACTTTCCTTATTCTTTGTAATTTAATTTATTCCTAAATTAGAAATAAAACAGGAAGGATCAAGATAGTGTGAAATGGCCCAATAAGCATGGCCTGGTTTGAGTTGCCTTCACGTTTATGATTCAGTACTGGGTGCACATGCATCCTAATAACTTTATGAGGGTTTTTAAATACTAAGATCATACCTCTGGTTTTCTGTTGTGTTTAAAACATGAATGTGATTAATTTACAATGGAGACTGCCAAATGTTTCTTTTTAGGAATAAAATAAGCTGTTTGTGGCTATAGTCTGAAGATGTCTCTTGACTTTCCCAAGCTGATTCTTGGTTTTTGTGTGTGTCAGAGGGAGAGGGGTACTGGGGATTGAACCCAGAGGCATTTTAACTCCAAGCAACACCCCTAGCCCTTTAAATTTTTTTTTGTTTGTTTGTGTTTTGAAACAGGGTCTCATTAGGTTGCTGAGAGTCTTGCTACATTGCTGAGACTGGTTTTGAACCTGAGATCCTCTTGTCTCAGCCTCCCAAATACTGGGATTACAGGCATCTGCCACCATGCACAGCTGACAGAATTCTTTTGATCTCAGAAAAAAGGAACATGGGCAGTGGTGGCAAGGAGAAGGAGGGTAAAGAGGAGAGAGAAGGAGGAGGGGGGAGAGTTGTCTCACTAGGTTTACCCCCCCCCCCATGGACACATACCTTCTGGATCTGTATAGTGCCTCTCTCGAAGCCAAGCTCTCCTTCAGTCCTACTAGTTCATCTCATTTCCACCCCATCAAAGTGCAGCTTTCCAAAGAACCTGTGAAGTGAGTTTCATGATTCCACTTCATTTTACTGTACCTTCCTCTTCCCTCCCACCACATTTTAATCTAGGCAGCCAATAGCAGGTCAGAGAGAACCACGATACTAAAAGGATAAGCCAAAGGACAATGTGTATGAAACTTGGCTGCGGCGAGTCAACTAAAAGAAGCTTATGCTCTTTCACGTATCAGCTTGCCAATATTTCACATGGGCTACAACAGGAATAGTAAGATCACCAGAAACATATGGGCTGCATGAGGTCTTTGGGAGTTTGGTATGGTTTTGCTGATAGCTAAATGCTGCAAAGTTGGAATTTTCCACTGAACTACACATTTATTATCCTTAATATGTCTCTCAGTAATTTGAAATTGAAGAAAATTATTACTTTGACTGAAAGAAAAAATAAAGTACATAGGGTGTAAGTGCTTTAATACTGTTGTAATGATTTATTTCTGGTTTATCAAATTGTTTTTCTTCCTAGTAAATTGGTAGTTTTTTATTCCCCACAAATATGTGAGTTCCTTGATGGCAAAATTGTGTCTCATTAACCTCTGTGCAGCACTCAGGACCCGCCACGGTCCGGGTGCGCAGAAGCACTCGGGATGTGTTATCCACGCGCGTCCTTTTCTGCTTTTAACTTTCATTCCGCTGCTTTATTTTATAAACAAGATGCCTCTGTGAAAGGCCTGTCCTGCCTTGAAAGCTGCAGTGCAGGGCTCACATGTGGTTTGGCTTTTCACTTCCTGAAGATCACTTGTTTTGAGGTTACCCTGTTGTTGAGTTTTTTGTAGAACCTTGTCTAGAGTTTAGAGGGCAGCCTGACATGAACAGACACAGAGTTCTCTGGAAAACAAACTGTTGCTTTGTTTAGGACTTCATTTGATTATGTTAAAGTTTGGAGATAATTTTACTACACAATTCTCTTTTTTTGTGTATGTTTGAAAATTTGCATATTCAAAATCTAAAAGAAATTGGGAATCTAAATAAGGAAAAAAGCTGGGTGTGGTGGCGCACACCTGTAATCCCAGTCCTTGGGAAGCTGAGACAGAAGGATTGCAGGTTTGAAGCCAGCCTCAGCAACTTAGCGAGACCCTATTTCTAAAATAAAAATGGTGTAGCTCAGTGATAGACTGCCCCTGGGTTCAATCCCTAGTACCAAAAAAACAAAACAACCCCCCAAAACAAAACCAAAACCCCAAACAAAACAATAACAACAAAACAAACAACAACAAAGAATAATACTATTAAAAGGTTGAGCAGGTACTGCAAAGAATAGAGCAACGGACACAAGGACCTGACACACATATTCACTAAGAAGTTAAAGCATATGTATGTAATCTGATAGAACCATAAGTTCAAACTCTTACAAGATTATTTATTTGAATAATTATTTTTAGAGACTAACAGGGCTCAAGTTTTTAGAAGTTTATTCCTGTCATGATCCACTCAAGTAGATTAAAAATGATCAAGTGAGAGGGGATATTTTAAAAGGCAACAAGGATAATGAAATTCTCTGCTACCTATTAGGATATGAGACCAAGACTTCCAGGTTAGTCATTAAGTGGGTCCATTAGTTGTTTTGGCAGGGCTCACACATTACATGTGGCCTGTTCACTCAAGCACTGGTCACAAAGAAAGACTACATGAGAGTACTGATTGATTAGTGCGAACCTAATACTACTATTAGTGAAACAACTCAAGGAAGTGGAGTTAGTCATTCATGCACTTGTTTGAGCAACAAACATTGATTAAGGACATATTAGATTTGAACACTATTCTAAGGACTACAGGAAAACCAAACTACATTGTTCTTTTTTCCAACATCTTACAGATAGTTGAGAAGATTTTTTCTCAATGTTTTTATTGGTGCATTATGATTGTACATAATAGCAGGATTTGTTGATACACATTTGTACATGCACACACATAATTTGGTCAACTTCATTCCCTGGGATCTCCTTTTCCTCCCTTCCTCCCTCCTGGCCTCCTTCCTCTACTCTCTAGTCTCCCTTCTATTTTCACGAGACCCCCTGTCCCCTTCTTTCCCTTTTTCTCTCTAGCTTCCACATATAAGAGAAAACATATGACCCTTGACTTTCTAAGTCTGGCTTATTTTGCTTAACATAATGTTCTCAAGTTCCATCCATTTTCCTTTAAATGATGTAATTTCATTTGTCATTATGGCTGAAAGAAAAATGTATATGCCACATTTTCTTTGTCCATTCATCTGTTAATGGAAAACTAGGTTGGTTCCATTACTTGACTGTTACGATTTGCACTGCTACAAATATGGGTATGCATGTATCACTATAGTATGGCTGACTTTAATTCTTTTGGAAGGATACCGAAAAGTGGCATAGCTGGGTCATATGGTGGTTCCATTCCCATTTAATTGAGAAGATTTGAATTGGGTACTTAATTATAATACAAAGAGAATGTAGTAAGTTTTCAGGAAGGTACAAATGAAGGTCTGGGGAAGTTAGGAGATGGCTAACAATGCATTTTTGCCTAAGAAGTATGCCCCCATAGATGAAGGGTTAAAAAGAGCATTTTCTTCCCTAAAAGATTTCTAGATATGTTGGTGTGATAAATGCTATTTTCTGGTCTGAAAAAAATCTTACCTCTTAAGGCTTTACTTATTAATATAGACACTAATAAAGATTTTAGGTCTAAGTTATGATTTAACATTTTAATACCAGATGTAGATTCTAAACTATTAGGCATGCAAATCAGTATGTACAGTATAATTTATATTTTATATTAATTCATGTGTATTTTCATGTATATATACATATGTCTACCTAGATTTGGGAATTTTTTCAGCAAGATTATATAACAAACTTTAAGAGTATTTAATATGTGGAATTGGATGAATGAAGTAGGAGAAAATTTTTCTGAAGTAAGCTTTGGGAGATTTTTACTTTTTTTTCTCTTTGGAATCCTTCAAGTTATCATTTCAGGTTCATTATAGAAGGGACTGTGAAAAAGGATTTAGTCTATGACTTTGACTTTGACAAAATAATCAAACCATGTGTGGGGCCTTTTCTTATTAGTTTTCAATTTCATTGAAAACAAAGCAGTAGAGTGTGATTACAT
The DNA here is from genome assembly GCA_004027185.1 of Glis glis. Taxonomy (NCBI): domain Eukaryota; kingdom Metazoa; phylum Chordata; class Mammalia; order Rodentia; family Gliridae; genus Glis; species Glis glis. The sequence goes on along the minus strand of PVJS01008937.1, from coordinate 17,857 downwards.
ATTGTTATTACATAGCAATACTGGAGGGAAACTCAGACTGGTAAGATTGTGCGTGATTTATCATCTTTACCTTATATTCCAAATTTTCTGTAATGTCATTTTGTTTCAATTAATAGTAGCTTGAATAAAACAAAAAGTATCTAAAAGAGTGGCTTATACAATGCATGCATGCATTTCAAAACTATCACAAGATTAAGTTTACAATGTGTTTCAAGATTATCCTAAAAATAAGCTTACTCTTAGATACCTCTTATTTCTAAGGCATAAATGAATGAAACCGCATCACTTATACATTGTAGCATACATCAACAATTGGTATGTTAAAGATGGCCATCCATGAGAAGATTTTTATTCTTCTAAGTAAAAATTGTATTCACATTAAAACCATAACACTGGAGGAGGGCATTTCATAAACCTGTTTACAAAGACAAGATGTTTCATCCCCCCCCCCCCAAAGTCAAGGTAGCAGCAAGGGCTGTATTTTGGTCAGACACAGCCCGTTCTTTGGAAGCCTTCATTCTGCTTTCGCCGCTTGGCTCCCCGCAGTTGCACGCGGGGGGAAAGTTGGAGGGTTCTGGTTTCAGGCCCAGCTCTACCACATGCACACCAGCTGGGCCTTTTAGCACGCCGCTTAAGTTCTCCCAGTCAGCTTCCTCGCTGGTGAGAAAGAGGAACGGGAACACCGTGATGCTTCCTTGCCCGAGGTGGAAGCGTACCTGTTGTATTTTCGTCTAAGCCCCCCCCCCGTGTCTTCCATCGGGTGGGGCAGTGCGGGTGATCTGAGCGAGGGATGGCCAGGGCAGGGAACGATGTCTTTTCTGTGTCAGCGAGGCAGCTTCACGGGCAGGTGACCAGCGCTCCCGCTTGCTCCTCATGGTCCTGGCTCTACAGTCATCTTTCGAAACTATTAATAATTTTATCTTTGATTTCGTGACTTGTAAGTACAGTCAGATATGATAATGGAACAAGAGCTGGGGGTTCTCTGCACCTCAGGTGGGTTCTTGGCTGCCTGCTCCATCGCCAGCCTGTAACGCCGACCCCCAGCCCTGCCTGGGCTCTCTGGGCGGGGGACAGCTGGAGCACGCCATCCTTGCGGGGGCCAGAGCGCGGGCAGCGGGAAGGTCTTGCACGCACCTTGAAGCAGGCCGTGACGTGTTGCACAGGTGGGGCTAGCCTGTACCTAGGCCTGATCATCATCTACTTAATGCGCCCCACCTGCCTTGGCTGGGAGTCTGGCTCAGCAAGGGAAGATGCGGGGTTCCGCAGGCCAGCCCCTCACGAGGGCACGGCGCGGCGATTGGACAGCGCCCAGAGCGTAAACCTGCACCTGCAGAGCTGTAGAGCACAGGTGAGCACTGCGCCACCGGGCGGGAGGCGCAGGGCCTTAGGAGCCTGTGCACCGCCCGCTCACTGCAGTGAGAGAGAACGCCAAAACAGACTGGGAAAAAAAGGAAAATACTTTATATTTTAGTATCCGTGAGTGATGCTTATGGACTGTTTGAACCATGGACCCTGCATTTTCGCATTGAGCTCAGCAAATTATTTAGTCCTTTTGGTGCGCGGGGATGTGCATTTGGTTGCTGAAAAGATTAAGTGAGGTAAGGTTGAAGAAAGCATCTAACAAAGACTCTGGTACACAAGTCCTTAATAAATGGATTATGGGAAGCAAATTATGAGTCCTCAAAATAGGAAATGATTAGGAAGAAAATTTTGGAAAGGACAAATCATCCTGCCGGAATCGCTGGGGAAGAACACTTGTGTTTAGCTCTCCTCTCCTTTCCCTCTCCGCCATGGTTTGTTCCTTTCATATGATGTTTTTGAGGACTTATTCATCACGTTTTTCGTATCATTGTTTAGAAAGGGATTAGGCAGTGCAGGAGGCCATTTCTAAGAGCAGTCCAAGAAAGAGTTATAAATTGAACAAATCAATTCTGGTGTTTGTGCAAACACCTGAGCACTGGAGATTGAGCCCCGGGGGTCTTCTACCACTGAGCTGCACCCAGTCCTTTTTATTTATTTATTTATTATTTTTTGTGGTACTGGGGATTGAACTCAGGGGCGTTCTGCCTCTGTGCTACACCCCCAGCCCTTTTTATTTATTTTGAAATAGGGTCTCACTAAACTGCTGAGGCTGGCTTTGAACCTGTGATCCTCCTGCTTCAGCCTCCCTGGTACTGGGATTACAGGTGTGCACCGTGGTGCCCAGCCCTTTTTTTATTTATTATTTTTTAATTTTTTATGTTCATTTATTGGTGCATTGTAATTATACATTTTGATATATGTCAGGGTATGAACATCATACATTTTATTTTTGATTTTGAAACAACATCTTGCTAAATTACTGTGTGCTGGTCTGGAACCTGCAATCCTCTGGTCTCAGCCTCCCAAGTACTGGGTTGACAAGGTTAAAAAGGAGACCTGTGCCATGTTGGAGCTCCAGTCCTGCTTAGAGAAGGTCTAGCTCAGCCACTCTTTTCTCGGGTGGGTCAGCTCACTCGCTCCTCTCATTTGTCTTTGTTTCGGTGAATGGCAAGTTTAGCTTAATATTGGGGACCGTGCTAAATGTGAACTAGTCATGTCATGCTGGTGAAGGACTCTTTTCCAAGGTAGAGAAGTTTCAGAGTGGAACCTGGCAAGAGCAGTGTGAACTCGTGAATGGCTCCAGGATCTCGCAAGGAAAAACCAAAAAATCTTGGCCTCTGGGAATGGAAAATGCCCTGCCTATTTTTGTGTATTTAAGAATATCAGTTTAAGGGGTTGTGGTGGAGTACACCTGCAATTCCAGTACTAGGGAAGCTGAGAGAGGAGGATCTCAGGTTTGAGGCCATCTTCAGCAACTTAGGAAGATCCTGTTTCAAAATAAAAAAGATGGCGAGGGCACCAAGAGTTGTGTGCATCTACTTTTCTGACACTCTGTACCCCAATATGATGTAAAATTACAATACACCAAATAAAAATAAATAAATAAACAAAATAAAAAAGGTCTGTGAGTGTAGCTCAGAAGCAGAACACCCCTGGGTTCAATCTCCAGTCCAACAAAAAATCAGTTTAAACTGGGCATAGTGGCCAACACCTGCAATCCCAGTCCTTGGAAAGCAGAGACAGGAAGATCACAGGTTACAGGCCAGCCTCAGCAACTTAGCAAGACCTTGTTTCAAAATAAAAATTAAAAAGGGCTGAGAGTGTATCTCAGAGATAGATTGCTCTGGGTTCGATTCCTAGTACCAAAGGGGGGAAAATCAGTTTAAACTGGGCACAATGGCATACCCCTGCAATCCCAGCATTTGGGAGGCTGAGACCGGAGGATCACAGGTTCCAGGCCAGCCTCAGCAACTTAACAAGACCCTATTTCAAAATAAATATTAAAAAAGGCTGGAGGTGTATCCCAGAGGTAGACTGTCCCAGATTCAATTCTCAGTCCACACACACACACACACACACACACACACACACACACGAAAAATCAATTTAACTAAAAGGGGGTTACACAGCTTTTTGAGAAATGTTTTCCAGAAAATTAAGCCTCCGTTTTCTCTTATCTCATTTTTACCTTTGCTACTAACCCACAAGCAATAAAACTCAGAAATCATATAAAGTATTATGGCTAATAAAATAATTCATGAATGTAATATGTTTGGTCTGGGAAATCTATTTTTATCCATTACATGGTACATGGAGTGCACTGTACTTTCTTCCAAGTAACTTTTGGAAGATATCTGGCAAAATAATTCAGTATGACTAGCAGTTATTTTCTGGAGACTCGTATTGTTTTGACATGGAGAGCATTGGAAACATATGGTCTTTCCTGTCTCTTGCCTTGTGCTTTCCTTGAGAATGTTTATATTTGCTTGTGATAAAATGCATTAAGTTTCCTAATCCTGAACAACCTTCTGGTACACAAATTCACTTTCAAACAGTGCAACTGGGAAAACAGAAGTTTTCACAAAATTGAGGTTTTCTTAAGTAGCTATGCATTTTGTACAACACAGGTGCCAATTTTGATTTTTTTCAAATGCTCAAATTCCAAAGCCACTGTTAGGATAAAATTATCTTTATGCTGCATCCTATTCCTTCCCCAGCTATTGCTCACATTCCTCCAGCATCAGTGAAAGTGTGGCCAGGGTTTATCAGCCTGGCAGAGATGGCAAAGTCTGTCCTCACTCGTCAGTGACCCTACTGATCATGGTTGTAAGCATTTCCTGTGCATATGGTAGAATGAGATACCTCCATAGAGAGGTTTTCCTTGATACAAGATGGCTATAAAACTACATTTTCTTCAGGCACTGTGATAAATCTGGGCACTATTGCTAACATGTACTTCGTTTTGTCTAGAACCAGTAATAATTCCCCTTAGCTTTATTTAAATCAAGGATGTGAAAGGTGGTTCTGATTATGCCCATCAACAAAGAAAATCCAAATTCTGAGAACATCTAAATGTATGTTTTAAAAAAAGAGGTTATTTCAGGTGTATTGAAATAAAATCTCACTTAGAGGTTGTGTGGTAGTTGGTAATTTAACAGGGTATATATCATCCTTTTAAGCCCTGTGAAAAACCTTAATGTCTCCTTTTTCCAGTTAATGACAAATTTAGCTTAAAACAGTTGGTACTAAATGTAGACTAATCATATGATGCTGGTGGAGAACTCTATTCCAATCTAGAATTCTAAAACCCAGATCTAAGACTGGAAAATACCTTACTGTACTCAGTGGTGAAAGTCTGTAACTCTTCTTTTCAAAGCCCCATTATAATATTATATAATGAAATGTTCCAGTAATGTTTTAATTTTTAAATTATTGGAATCGTGTCTCTTTTAGGGAATATCAGCATACTGAAGGAATATTTGAGGAGACAGTGTCTGCTCCCAAATTTATGGAAACACCAATTAAAATAACAGTATAATTACAATGGCCAAGTGTTCATTTTATAATTAATATGGTTTTCCAAAGCACATGAATTTCTAGCACTTTGGGCCAACTTTCAAAGAAAAGTTATTTCATCTTTATTTGAAGTATTAAAGGCAGAAACAGCTTGATTCCAAGTACTTTGGAATTCATTCAAGATTCAAATTGTAAAAAGTGATTCAATCTGTTCACTGTCTTGGGTTTTTCAGAAATTATCCACCTGTAGTAAATTGAAAAACCAAGAAAGATTACATTGTTAGAACATTTTCCAATTGGACCATTAAGTACTTTCTGGAGATTTCTTCTCTAAGATGGGCATGCATGCACAGTTTGTTCTATTTGTTTTGAGAAGAAGATAATAATAGCAGCAAAGAAGCAATCATCTTAAAGATGTACCTCAAACTCCCATGTGGACAGCACATGACTTCTCAAGGTTAGCACACTTTAAAAGGGAGTTTTTACTTTATGGAAGTTACACGGCCACAGGGATGGGAGAATCAGGCCAACATTTATTAGTATGACTAAACTATTCTTACACAGATGCTACCTAGAATACAGAAACAAGTCATCCAGAACTTGATTGAAATGAGGTAATGAATAGAACAAGCTACAGAAGCAAGAGAAGTGAGTGTGCCTCCAAATGGTTTTCTATGATTGGTGTATTACATTTAAAGGGCCATGATCTTGGCAGGAGTATTTGGTAGCATCAGCATTTTCAGTTGCTACTCCAAAAATTCAAACAAGTACAGTGTGACCCAGGCAGAGGCACGGAGAGTAATTCTGATTATCCAATTTCACTGTGAGCCTTTTATTCTAGGAAGAAATATTTGATCTTGTAAAAGGTACATGCCATGAAGTTGTCAGAAGTAATGTCTCCTTGTAAATTCTGAATACTCTGAATGTTCTTCTCACTATGATCTTAATTTCTTGAAATCAATCTGGCATGCTCTGGGATGTCTTCAACAGGTCCTTTGCCCATCTCAAGTCAACTAACTAACTGCTTTGTGTTTTGAACATATTTCTGTGTCAGCAGTCATACCTGCCAGTGGAGCAGATTTCTGAGTCTGATATTGAATGGTGTTACTTTGGAACTTAGAGAATTGTGAGCATTTTTGGAGTGGAAGCCACAAGGAACTGGCCTCTACCTATAAATGTATGTCATATATTTAGGCCATGTATTTCAAAATACACTTTCAATTCCTCAACTTTAAACTTCTAAAATTAAGTTTTTGTTGAGAAATATCTATTTTTTCTTTCTTAATACAAACTGCTTTTCAGGGTATCAAGATGGATAGAGTTTGGTTCAACAAGAGCAACTTATCTATCTTTAGAGGATATAAAGTTATTTTTATTTAAATAATTCTAAAATTATTGAGACCTGGTCTAGCTGAAGCTAGATATGTAAAAAGAAGCTTGACAAAGTGTGGTCAAGGATATGATGAGCCTGTCTCTTAATTTGGAAGGCTTGAGGATTGTGCTTTAGAGAACCTTTGCATCACTGCCTCCAGCTTGAATCAGGGCATTTTGTTAAACACAGCAAAATCCAGGTTGGCCCTGAGCTCTGTTGGAATGAGTAGGAGGTAAGGGCCTAGATGGGACTGTATGCATAGAGCACCTAAAAGAGGCTTTTGGCTTGCTACAAATTCCTTAAAGTTATGTCTTGTTTTTAGGAAGCAATCTCTAGACTTACCCTGGTAAGAAGCCTTGGAAACTGGCCTTTATCAAATGGCTCCAACTTATCAGCCATTCTGAAACCCAGTACTGAGGGATATTAACAAAAACCTATAAGACTCAATCACTATCTGGAGCATGAAAGGGAGGGAAGGAGGAGGGAATAGGGTAGGATTAGAGGGGGGACTAAATGAGCAATGTGTGCATGTATGATGTTCATACCCTGACATATATCAAAATGTATAATTACAATTTACAATGCACCAATAAATGAACATAAAAAAAGAAAAAAAATTAAGATCATCTGTGAAAGCAGCTGAGACTCATTTATTTATCCCAAACACAAAATTTTAATTTTGTACTGGGGATTAAACTCAGGGGCATTCTACCTCTGAGCTACACCCCTGGACCTTTTTATTTTTTATTTTGAAAGAGGGTCTGGCTATATTGCTGAGGCTAGCCTCGAACCTGGGATCCTTCTGTCTCAGCCTCCTAAGTACTGGAATTACAGGCTTGTGCCATTGCTCTTGGTACCAAACAGAAAACTTAGGGGACTATAGGAAAAGAATGGAACAATGCAATACATATTATAGAATCCATATGTAGAAAGGGTCATAAATTGTCAGACCTGGAATGTTTTCAGAGCTAGAGGTCATTTAGTCCTATCCAGTCACCTCCTTTTCTCACATGTTAAGAAAGCTGAGGGCTGAGGCAATTCAGTGACATGCTTGACAAGGCTTATTTATGTAACAAGGTGTAGAAGTAATTGGCTAAAAAGCAAACAGACTTAAATTCCTATTTTCCTAATGATCAATTGTCTTTCCAGAGGGTATTTCTTTCTAACAGGCCCTATAAAAATGTATGTCTATAACCAACCAAGATCATCCTCTGTTGATACATCTCATGAATTCCTAAATTAGCAAGGGAAGTGTTTGTGTAACTTGCCACCTCTTAACGACCCTTTCAATTGTTAATAAAGTTTTCTTTCTTACTGTGTGAACAGTTTTTGCCCTGGAGTTGAGACCTGTTCATTCACTTGCTTTTACTAGCTTCTACAGGAAGTGTTCAAGTTATCCTGGGGCACTAAGTTACTACTGAATTGAACATTCTGATCTTAAAAACAGCCAGGGCTCTTACTGGCTTCTTTAATTCTACTTCCAGCTTAAAGTTAAATATCTTGGGGAAGAGAGGTTGGAAGTAGAAATAATTTTTTTTGTTTTGTTTGTTACAAGAGAGATGTTGAGATGAATGAGATAAATGCTGACACTTAGCTTGACTTACTCATTAGCCAATTTTCTCTTGCCTGGTATCACTGAGTTTTGTGAGGTTGAAGACACAACTGTTAAATTTACTAATGGCAAGAGTCTGTTATATTTCCAAATTAATTAACCTAGCACTGTATAAGATCATTTGACAGCATCATTTTAACTTCAGTCAGTAGTACCAACACACTCTGTCTGTCCATCTACCTATCCTTCCATCTATCTGTCCATCTCCAAGCAATACCACTTATCTGCATCTGCAATCCTCTCCATCAAATGATGTCATGAGTTCAGCAGACACCACTGGATGTAAATGTACTAACATCTATGTAGGAACAGAGCTAAATAATATGCCCAAAGGAGAGGCAACCTGGGAGTTTAAGAGCAGGTACATTGTGTCTGTGAGTCTTTTGATCCTCAGTTCCACATCCTATGACTGTCAGGCTGTCTTGAATCTAGAATCACTAAAAGGTTGACTTATTTATCACTACATTTCTAGTTGCTTTTGAGTGGCATGCACACTGCATGTTCTCTTTCTACAGGCTTTTCTTTGGTTATTTCTTCCATTCTCTGAAAGTTCACATAGATGGACTTCTCAACTATGACAGTCATTTTGAGTAAGCAGTTCCTGTGCATTACACAGTTCCTTGGTTAGGCTTCTCAAAGAATATAGAGCCTACTGTGACTCTCATTTAATATGTGAGGAGTCTGAGCTCTATCTGATTTGAAAGTCAGTGCTTTTAGCTTCTGTGCTCTTTGACTTTCAGGATGGCCTCCACCTCTTGATGAATTTTTGCCATGAGGATGCTCAGCACCACAAATGGACTGTGCCCCAAAATAAGTGATAATTTCCCCTGGGAAAATCTGCATCTCCTCTGGATTTTCATTGCCTCTATTTCTGTTGAAGGAACCACCATTCTCTCCTGGTCCGAAGTCTCAGTGCCATTTTTAATTGTTGTCTCTTTCTGTAAATTGCCTGACCATCTGTGCAGTATCTCTGACATGCTTCTTTCTCTTTCCATTGCTACTCATGCCAACCAGACTCCCTCTAACTTGAAGGATGGCTGAACTTCTAATTGTTTTTTTCCACCTCTATTTCCCCCTTGCAATTAATTTTATTTCCCTTTACTGGCTTAAGCTTTCTAAAGCACATCTCCAGTCAGCCACTTAAATCCTCCAACTATTTCAAAGCTTTATCGTTGTGTACCAGATGAAGAACAAATGCTTTCAGCTGATGTTTAATGTCTTCTGATCTTTCTTTATGGTGGAGATCAAAAAACTCAAATACCTACAGAGATCAGATACCTAAGAAGTATGTGAAGCTAGATTTAAGAAAAACTTTTGTCTTTACTACAAAACAACAACAATAAACCCAGTGTAGTTCTAATCACAAACGGCAACTGTCATGCAGAGGCAGTAAGAAGTGCCAGGCACTGTGGCTTTTGACAGAGTTTGTACCCTGTCCAGGTGCCCACCCACATGGGGGAAGGCAGGCCCTCAGTGCTGCCAGAACTCTGCAGTTTTCAGGAGAAGCCAAACATTTAGATTTTTAAGTGTAATCTTCCAATGTGTAAATACTGATTGCTAATTCAAATAGAGCTCTCCCTTCTTTCTGCAGTTAGAAAAGAAAATTGAGTAGTTGAGCAAGCCAAACAAGTCATCAGTTGGCCCAATTCAGCACATGGTCTGGCACTTGCTCAGTCTGTTGTAGTATGTGTCTCTAGTCCCCATGTAACTGGTGTGTATCACACCTCACCTCTTCCCCATCATCTCCATGGTCTTAGCTTTTTAACTTTGTTCTTGTAGTTCCTATCCCCAAGTAAGCACTCATCACACTCAATCTGTTAAAATCTTATTGATCATCTCAGTCTACCTAAAACCCTATGTCCTCCAGAAAGCTCCTCCTGACCCTCGCAGCCAAGTATCTTCTTTTCTTGTTATTTTTTTTGAGGTACTGGGGATTGAACCCAGGGGCATTGTACCTCTGAGCTACACCCCCAGCCCTATATTTTACTCTTTATTTTGAAACAGGGTCTAACTGAGTTGCGGAGGGCCTCACTAAGTAGCTGAGGCTGGCCGCAAATCTGGATCCTCGGGTCTCAGCCTCCCAAGTACAAGCGTGCTCTACCACGCCCGGCTCAAGTATCTTACTTTCTTACAAATGTTCAGAGTCGTCTCTTCTGGGCCCATTCCTTAACTCTGCCTTGCACACATTCGCTGTTTATATTTATATGCTCTTACTTGACTATTGGATGCATAAGGCAAAACCATCTCTGGTAGCCCCAGAGTCTTTGCAAATAGCACTTAACTAAGCTGAAGTTCAATAAATCTGATTTTGCACTTGCCAAGAGAAGGGAAAGGTTTTTCTGTATTTGAGCATTTTTGTTTTAATTTGGGAAATGCAGTCCATCTGCTTCTTATCAAAAGTAGGTGGAGCCATCCAATCCCCTTCTTCCTCCTCATAGCCCAGATAGCATTTCTACTGTCTCTGTGACAGCTCCATTCGAGGCACAGAATGTGACATGGAATCTGTTGCTTTAAGGAGGAAAAGCATCGCTGTGCAGATCATCTGGTATATGGCACGCGGATCCTAGCCAAGGTGATATGCTTATTCCTTCCTCAGCAAAAAGGCAACACATTTGCTCATTTTTGTTCTCATTTGGAGCCTTTTCATTTTCTCTTTCAGACACCATGTAGTGTCATTCAGTCTTCAGAGGTGGTGTTTTAAATCTGAGCTTTCTGTGTTAAACCATGTCCAATCCTGAACTGCTGGTTAGATAACAGGCAGTCAGGCAGGCTGCTACATCACACACTGAAGACCACAGAGTTCACTGGGAATGTAGGCATGCTTATCTAAAAGTGTCTAGCCTGAGCACATTTTTTATTAATGAATTATAAATGCATTAATACATATATATCACCACCCTGATACTTAAATATAAAACAAATACACTAGTTAGTTCATCAACTTTGAGATACAGAAAAACCTTAATAGAAAGCCATACTCTTGTTCTACTGACTGGCTAGGCTAGAGGCTTTAGTTATGGTTTAAGAAACTTTATTCAAGCCAGGACATACCCTAAAATATATTCTAGTGAGTAGAGTTGCCGTTCTGTTTATATCTGCTACAATAAACATCAAGGAACTCTTAAAATATCCAGTGTTAAAATAATCATTGAAAGATTCAAGGAAAATTGAAAGAAAAATACTCATTATCCAACCACCTAACATGCAATTATTGATTTCTTCCAGTTTCTGTCTAAATCAGCAAATACTTTTTACCTTTTTTTTTTTTTGTGGTACTGGGGATTGAACCCAGGGGCATTCTACCTCCGAGCTACACCCCCAGCCCTATTTTTTATTCTTTAGTTTGAAACAGGGTCTCACTGAGTTGCGGAGGGCCTCACTGAGTAGCTGAGGCTGGCCGTGAACCTGCGATCCTCCTGTCTCAGCCTCCCAAGTGCTGGGATTACAAGTGTGCGCCACCACGCCTGGCTTTACCTGTTTTTAAGCATACCACATAACTTTGGTTGAGCTGCTATTTTTTTTTATGTTGTTGATTTCCTAACCCAACAAACATGGTTCTTCTATATTCCAGTAGATTGTTGCATCTTTTAATGGAAAATGATTTAGAAACATGACAGGACCTAAATGTGTATTCTGAGATATTCTGTTTTTCTAAGGATCAAGGAAATAATCATAAATCAATGGTTATAGGCTCTCACTATAAGTGCTGGCTTTTACTTTAATAATATGTTACTATTTGCTGACTCTAGAAGCCCAGTCCTGAGGTGAGTGTGCAGAACTGTGAGAATTGAGGAAAGACTACAAGGTATTGTTCCAGTATTTATTTTCACATTTGGGGTTTGACTTGTATTCATGAAAAGTTTGATTACCTTAGAAGCTGGCACTGGTGCCTTATCATCTAGTCATCATTCATCTATGGTCCAGGCTGTTTCCTGAGGGAATGCTGGGAAATCCCCAAGGCGGACAGACTGGCAAGACTGCCTTCTTTGCTCATTAGCTGTCACTCTATTGCAGAGTAGTGCTGTTTTGTGCATTCAATTAAGTAGATTTATGGGTTATATTTAAATTAAAAAATTCCCCATTGCAAAATGGACAAGTGGCTTAAAAAGATTCCAGGAAGTAAACGAAGGGTTGAAGATGATAATAATACAAGCCAAGCAAAATTTAACAAACATACAAATTCCTTTGCATAATTAGCAGATGATAAGGAGAGGTATGTTTAATATTTTGATATGTTATCAAATGGTGTTTTTCACTCCTAGTAATTCTTTTCTATGCTATATTTATAGTCTCCCCTGTCCCTTGAATTTCAGTGTCAAGTAGGAAGGAGCAGAACCTGTGTTGTGGCCAGGAGCAGCGGGGCTGTGACCAGCAGGCCTGGGGACCTGAGAGACCCTGTGGATGGGAAGGGGTGGCTGCACTAGGGATCTCAGGAACTGGAACCTGGAGAAGCCATGTGCTTAGGGGACCCCGTGGAACCAACATGATTGCTACGAGCTGGGGATTAGGTGAGTGCTTATCCCTGCTAAGCTCGCTCTCCTGCCTTGCACTTGATAACTCTCATTCAGTTAAATCCCATACTCAGCTCCAATTAAGAAACAACACAGGGAAGAAGGGAAAGAAGACTTGGATGGATTGAGATTGTATTTCAGCTACCCTGTGGGAGAGGGAGCATAAAAGAAATTTCAGTCTTTCATAAAAAAAATAGACATTTCTTACACACCTGAGTTTGTGGCCTCAGTTATACCAGCTCCAGTATGCAGAGGGAAATTTCAGTTCCCTTTTGTGTTCCTTTTCTAGATCAGTGGTTCCCAAACCTGTCTGCACATTGGTACCATGTGATGAGCTTTAAAACCTACCCATGCCTGTGTCTCATCCCCAGAGATAGATATTTTAATAGATATGGAGTGAGGCCTGGGCTTTGCAATTTTTAAAAGATCCTCAGGTAATCCTAATGGGCACATGTCAGGGGCCAGCTGTGGTTGTAGGCAGTGAGATCCCCAGGACAAAGAAAACATGCAGAGCCGCCACCTGGAGGAGGACAAACAGCAAAGAGCAACTACTCACAGACCTGTCCCTTCTATAGGATTCTGGGCATAATGGTGTACTTCCACGTCAGTGTCACATGTGCATGTGTGTTGCGCTTTGCTTAGTCATTGCACGTGTGTGTTACACTTAATCATTGTGCATAACTATACGCAGTGTGCATGCTCGAGCTATGTGGGCACCTGCAACTGTGCAGGAGGCACGAGATATGCAAGCACCTGCAACTGTGAAGGAGGCATGTGGTCTGCGACTACATGGGTCATGCTGTCACCGCCAGTCTGTATTCCCTCTGGGTCCCCACAGCACACCAGTCAGGGAATCACTCATTCTAATCTAGAAAATTCCAGTGGTTGTCAATACATAAGTGACATGGCTTATTTCTATGCCTTTTAAAGCAAAAAAAAAAAAAAAACCACTTTACTCCTGATGATCAGTTTTGAACAGAAAATATCTAGAGACATTTTTGAAATGCTAACTTTCGGCCAGGCATGGTGGTACACGCTTGTAATCCCAGTACTTGGGAGGCTGAGACAGGAGGATTGCAGATTTGCAGCCAGCCTCAGCTACTTAGTGAAGCCCTCTGCAACTTAGTGAGACCTGTTTCAAAATAAAGAATAAAAAATAGGGCTGGGGGGTGTAGCTCGGAGATAGAATGCCCCTGGGTTCAATCCCCAGTAACACACAAAAAATGATAACTTTTTATTATGTGACAATTATGCTCCAAAACCAAACACAAAAAGAAACAATTCTATGAAAAAATTCCTATAGTTTTACAACCAATAGCTCTGTGCAAAATACAGTCTTGCTATCACATAAATTGTAGTAAATAAAAATTGTTTTGTGAATTGCATATAATTAGATGTACCTATGTATGAATACATGTATTTCCATACTATTCAGATGAAGAAATATCTCATTAGCTTTCTTTCTTTCTTTTTTAACCATATGGCAGATTAGTGCTTTCAGCAAGTTGTCCATTCCCACTATCCCTCATCAGAAGAAGCTAAACAGAATAAGCGTAAAATGTCGCTTTCATGTCCAGACTAAAGCCTTATTTTATTCTTGAAGATATTCAAATAGCTAAGAAACCTAGACCCTTCCTTTCTGTAACCACTGACCCAGTGCAGTTGATTCTTTTAGGGGCAATCAAATCTCCTACTTCTCCCCATTACCTTAGTTTAGATCAGCATCTCTTACTTGGATTCTTTCAATAGTTTCCTAACTGATGTCCCTCCCCTTGACTCCTCTGCTGCCGATCTGTTCATCCCCAAACCACTGGCATGATCTTCACAAAATATAAATGTGATCATTCCAGTTGCTGATTACACAAAGATCCCCGTAGCCCTGGAAATCAAATCTGAATGCCTTAACCTGCTTTAGAAGTCTCTTCATATTCTAGCCACTGCTTGCTTTGGTCAGACTATCCTGCCCACCTGAGCTCCAGTGTTAGGACATTCATTTTTGAAGAAGTCCCAAGCCATGAGTATTCTGCACTAAGTTTGTCTTCCTTTTATGCAAGTAGACTTTGATTTGGAAGCGTGTTTGTGGATTCTTGAAGTCCAGATTGCTGAGTATCCTAGATCTTGGTGATTCCCTTGTCACAACGTGCACTGCTCTGTGACCCAGTTCCCCCTTCCCTTGTCTGCATTCCCCACAAGATTGTAAGCTGTGTGAGGGCAGGGTCTTCTATTTTCATATCCCATTACTCTTCAGCATCTGGCACAGCATAGAGCATGCAGATAGTACGCAATAAATAGTGCACAAGTGAAGGAATGACATATAATTCTTGGTTCCTTTTCCTACTCATTACACCTCAGTCCCAGCTCCTCTTTAACTAGAAAGCTTTCTGGCTAAAATCATGAGTCATGAAGCATGGCTGGAGGAGCAGCCATGTGAAGAGACAGATAGATGCACATATGCTCCTCAGCTAAACTTGACATCACCAAGTTGATCAAATGCCAAGTCTGCTTAAAGTTCTGCAGTGGGAAGAGAACATTTCTGCTCTTTCATTTGTGGAATTAGTCAAACTACATATTTATGAGCTTTTTTGTTAGGTTACTTCAATTTTTTGTTCATTTCTTTATTCTCTATATTGGTCTGCCTAATATACTTAATTGACATTTACTATGTCTCTCAATTCTATTCTTTTGCAATTGCCAGAGATTTGGTAGATTACAATAGCAGTTTTTAATTTTAAGTTTAAATTATCCAAGTGCAAACCACAATGTGCCTAAAGCTATTCTTTTTTATAATATTTTATTCTAATTGTAGATAGTAATAATTAGAATATTAATGAATTTCTGAAGCTTTTTCTGGGACATTTTAGAAAATATTTGGTGCCATACTTTTTCTTTCTGTATCACACAAATATATACATTTATATTTTGAAATTTGACAGTGGACTTTACTTGGTTAGTCACTAGGAACATAGCACATAGCATGTGCAGCAACAAATGAACTGTAGAATAAATACTGTTGGCAAGAAGAAAAAGCAAATAAACTCATCTAGGTTTTTAAAAAAATAAATGTTTATTTTTTCTCATCTCATCAAATTCCTCAGTCACTTGGTGAATCTTTGAAAGCATCTGCAGTACTGTCTATTTCCTGCTAAACAGCAATCACCATAGTAGATTTTGTAAAATGTAAAAAGAAGCACTCTTCTATATGAAATTGTATTGATGTTTACTATAGAAAGAACAAGTAATGACATCTGGAATGACTCTCATAAAACACTAAGTGTGACACAAAATGCACCAAGCAACATCTTGTTCATCCTCAAACCTTTAAAAAGTCACAAACCTTTGAAAGGAGCCACCATCTTTTCTGACCCTACTATATCTGGATGTGGAGTAATTATTATTTTTGATCCAGGATACACTAAGCCTGGTCATCTTTTATTTATTCACTAACAATATGAAAATGCCCCTGAGCCTACAACCTATCCCAAGAACTGGGATAATAAGTATATGTATATGTATATGTATATCTATATCTATATCTATATCTGTATCTTAAATTTATCTGTATATTCTTTCTTGGCTATTTTTCCCTTCAGAAGTAAGCACTAGTCCAAATTTTGTATCTTATATTCCTTTTAAAATGATTTTATTGCATACACATAAAAGGAGATGCATATACCTAAATACTATTTAGTTTTGCTTCTTTTCATTCAGCATTGTTACTAAGATTCATTTATGCCATATATGTAATTTATTGATTTTTACTGCTTTATAATATATGGTGAGCATATACCATGATATGTGTATCCATTTTTCCTGTTAATGGGCATTTGAAACATTCAAATCTTTCTATTATAAACTGTGATGTGGAGCTCCATTATGCGTGTCCCTAGGGCACAGGTGCAAATATTTCCCTTGTTTATATATGATAGAAGGCCAATGCTGGGCCACATAGTAAACAAATATTAAACTCTCCAAAAGTTACAACTTTTGAAATTATTTTCAAGAAACTGGTGCAGCTTTGCACACTAGTACTAGGTATTGTCAGACTTAATTTTATTTTTTATGAGATTGAGCAACTTTATTTATTGGCCAGTTGTATTTCTTTTTAACAAAATATTTCTGTCCTTTTCCAATTTTTCTATTTTTTAATTTGTATTATTTGTATATATACCTGATACTAATCCCTGCAGTATATATGTTGCAAGTATTGTCTACTTTGTAGCTAATTGTGCCATTTTCTTGAAGATGTATTTTAATTTTAATATGGTCACATTTATCCATACCTTACTTTGTGAATTAGTCCACTTTACACACAAGCATGTGCACATGTATGAAAAGATCCTATTTATCATAATGTGTTCATGTAAATTAATATGGATATATATGAATTTCCAAATCTTATTCCTTTTTATTCTAAATCCCATGACTCCAAAAGCAAGTTATGTATAGTATGGGGTACCAAAGCACGTATATTTATTGATTGCAGGTTGTTTCCTGAATTTAGAATTGTCAAAAGAAAATTTGCATGTTAGTAATAATATTGCACTCTACATGTATTCACTACACGCAAGCTTCCATCTTTAAAGAACCAACTGATTTCCTCTTTATCTCAGTTCCAAAACATAGTGTATTATACACAGTGAGAATGTGTTTTCTCTCTAGAGACATTATGTCTCCTGATATTTATTTCCCCTGTGTTTATAGGAAGATAACTAATGATGAATCCAAAGTATGAGAAACCAGTATGTAGTACCTTCTGAGTCTTAAAATAAATGCTATGAAATAAAATCATAGCTAACTCCTCTTGAGATTTTGCTAAGATGCAGGTACTGTTCTGAGCGCCTCATTGGTATGGTTGGGTGCAGTTCTCAGAACAATGCCGTGAGGCAGGCGCCACGATTGCCATTCGCTCGTGATCAATCTGGAAGAGAGGTCGAGCAACTTGTCCCAGTTACGGAAAACAGTGGAAGCTGTGTGGCCTTGGAGCCCTGTAACATACGGAGAGCAAAGTCTTTCAAGACGTTTTATGGCTTTGGAACTAGTGGATAGGATCTCTTTCTAGTGAGCGTTCACGTCCTCTGCTGTGTGGAAGTTTACTGTCTCTCTCCATTCCGCCCGGGGCAGTCAGGCAAGCGTGTAGCATCGGCACAGAGCAGTGAGTGCCCGTGCCTGAAGCCTCGCCAAAGTGGGCCTCCAAAAGCCTGTGCCCTGCCTTCTCAGGGAAAGGTGGATCCCAGCCAGAGAGGCCTCTGCACTGAACCCTGTGCGTGTCAAAAGAATCGATTGTTGATCAAAGACCTAGAAATCAGACCAGAGACCTTGCAGCTACTCGAAGAGGGCATAGGCCCAACACTTCAACACATAGGCACAGGTAAAGACTTCCTCAACAAGACCCCAAAGGCACAGGAAACTAAAATGAGGATTAATACGTGGGATTGCATTAAACTAAAGAGTTTTTGTGCAGCAAAGGAAACAATCAAGAACCTC
>PVJS01008936.1:0-51739 GCA_004027185.1 Glis glis | reverse complement strand
AGGAAGGAAGGAAGGAAGGAAGGAAGGAAGGAAAGGAAGGAAGGGAGAGAAAGAGAGTAATCCTAGAGACTAATCAGAGAAGTACTTCAGACATAGAATAGAACCATCTAGAGACTTCCCAGAGTTAACATACCTATGGCCAGGTGTCCACTTTGACCTTCCACAATAACCAGGTTGAATAAACAGGAATTCTTTTGAGGACAGTAATTGCTCAGTTCTAAATTGCTTCACCATAAATAGATGTTGGGCCAGAGGGAGCCAGCTAAGATTTCTTTGGCAAGCTGTTATTATCTATCCTCAAATCCATAGATTATAAGTTAATATTTATCTATTATAATTATAAAATGATTCATGGTTTCCTCTCTTTCATTCATTTATTCTCTTTTCATTCTGAGATATTTTTATTGTTATTTTATAGATGAGCAAACAAAGACTCCAGCAGGTTTATTGGTTTGCCCAAGCAAGGACATGTAGCTGACAAATCGAGAGCTGTAACTCGAATCCAAGCCTCTAAACTCATGTTTTGATGATGGTGTCCTGCCTGCTGCAAATGCAAAACATTAGTCTGAAATAATGCCTGTCACTAAACCCAATTTGGAACTCCAGGAAAGATCAGTCTCTTCCTGACTAGCCTCAAGGAGATCCACTTCAGTTTTCCCCATGTTACCAGATCTTGCCTTCAACACACAGTAATCAGTGCTATTCCATTGGGAAGGATGCAGGTTTTGTTGCATTGTTTGGCGCACTGATGGCATGCATGTTGGAGTTAAGCTGGGACTAAATGTAGGAGTTAATGTGTCGGAGAATCATTTCTTACATTACATCTCACCGTGGTGCTTTGCGTCGATATATCCTAGTGTGCTTGTAAAGGTTTTCCTTCCAGATGTCAGCAATGCATTTTCAATCTGTCTTTAAGAAAGTTGTTCAACATATGATGAACCTTGGTTTTCTTATATAAAAAAATAGACTAATGGGCCAGGTATGGTGGTGCATGCCCGTAATCCCAATACTTGGGAGGCTGAGACAGGAGGATTGCAGGTTCAAGGCAGCCTTAGCAACTTAGCAAGGCCCTCAGCATCTCAGCAAGACACTGTTTCAAAATTAAAAAATAAAATTGGGAAATTGGGCTGGGGGTGTAGCTTGGAGGTAAAATGTCTCTGGGTTCAATCCCCAGTACCAATAAATAAATAAATAAATAAATAAATAAATAAATAAATCTAATGGTATTATCTATTGAGTTTTTCTATGGTTGTAGGATAACAGTAATTTCTCAATGAATATTGCCTATTACCATTGGCCAAAACATTTTACATATAATCTCTCATTTATTCCTCAGGTGCCACTCTCAAAATTAGTAGCAATGACTAGTCCTTTTCTCAGGTGGAGGAAAATGACATTTACATTGTTATGTTAATAAGAAGTTAGGGAAATACTAGTGTGGTTCAGAAAGGTCAGTCTGTACAGTTAGACTAAACTGGGTTTTGAAATTCCACTTTAGTCCGTTTTAGCTTTATGCCACTGGGCATTTGGTTCTAGCTTTCTGAGCCCAAACTTTTTCATCTAAATAAGGGCAGAAAATTATGGTTAGCTCGTATGTTTGCTCCAGGGACTCAGTGCAATAATGAATGTAAAGCACTTAGTGTAAAGCACTTGGTGTGTGTGGGATGCTCTGTCTTCCCATCTCTCCTCCTTTAAGGACTGCCTTTGAAGTACTTCAGAATAAAATTGTTTATGAAAAATAATCATTGTCATGGTGGAAAGTAACATTGTGCTGATTTTAAAGTAATATGTATAATAAAGAAGTTGCTACACTCAGGAGAGGCATCTTCATACCCTTTTTAAGAAAAATGATCTAATGTCTATCATCTTCCTTGAATCTACTTTCTAGTGTTAATAGATTTCTTGTATTAGAAATGATAATCTTCCATGAATACAATTTGTGAATTCTGAATTTTGTGATTGAATTTTTGCAGGTTTGTATATGGTGATGTAATTCATTTGTGCAATTTTCTACTTTATTTCAGCTACAGTGATTAGTATGAGATGGGGATTTTTCATTTAGCATGCTTGTTATTTTTAATTAGAAGTAAGATTCTCAATGAACCCTAACTTTCTTTCTTTCTTTCTTTGTTTCTTTCTTTCTCTCTCCCTCTCTCTCTCTCTCTCTCTCTCTCTCTCTCTCCTTTCTTTGCATTATTGTCAGAAGCCTAAAGTCTAGAACGTTTTGTGAATGAAGTATAGTAATTCTTAAATTTTCCAAAGTGGGGAATACAAATATCTCACACTAATCTAGTGACCTCTTATATGTAAATCGTGTTATATTGTATAATAACAATAGCAAGCTTCCAGTTTTGTAGGATCTTTTCTGAAGACATGATGTCTGTATGTGTTGTCTCCAATTCTCACCAATCAACAAAAAGTGTTATTTTTCTTGTTTTAAAAATGAGGTATCTTTGAAAAACAATTACTCAATTCTTCCTAGGAAAATCTGTATTCACAGCAAATTGATCATTGGACTGTATTCTAATCAGATGAAGGGAAAACCATATCTTCAGAAAACATCATGAAACAGTTAAGATGGAATTTGTGGAAGAGAACAGTGGCAATGGAGACAGAGAAAGCCGCATGGGAGAGGTCTGCTCAAGGAGTTTGCTTCTGGCATAGTAAAAAGATGGTTAATGCCATCCATGGTTTTGCCACACATTCTTTCAAATAACATTTAACCACTAGCCTTCCCATCCCTAAGGGATTCTTCCTCCATTTACACGCCATATGGAAGTTCCTCAAAATACTGTAATGTGAATGAAAGAGATATGCTCTCTGAAATAACATATCCATCTGAGGGCTGCCAACAGGCTGTTCATGGTGTTTGTCATTTAAATGTAAAATCTGGTGTTCTGCACACAGAAGTGTACAATCCCTGTTGGGTTTCTGAAGCTCCCTGAAGGAGCCTCTTCTTCCTGCAGCTGCTGTGTTCATTTGCATTTCAATCTGAGCATTTAGAGGTCACCTGCCTGTATTTCAGGCACAGTTATAAATTGGAGACACTGCAGACATTGAAACTAGTGTCTCTACAGGTGCGTGGGTGCAGATCTGGGTTTCCAGTGTTGCCGTGCCACCTGAAAGAATGGGCACCTATAGTGTTAGGCAAGGACGAATTATATATGCAATGTCATCAGTTACTCCAGTCCTTTCATAGCTAATTCTTTCCTACTTACATCACTAGCCTCTGCCCAAGCCCTCGATCTCATAAGCAGTCCTTCATTTCATTAATTTTAATCTACCCTCCCAGGAAGCTATCTGCATCTTCATTAAAACATTCATTTATCTGCCTGGCCCACTGTATGCTATGCTCCACATGGTTAATCCATTTCCCATTCACACATCCACCCACCATTCATATGATCCACTGATATATCATTGACAATGCTGAGCACTGTTCTAGGTGTTGGAAATACAGTAATAAACAAGATTAATATTTGCTTGATCCACACAGAACTGATTTTTTTATTCTGAACTAATTTCTGAATCGCATTATATATTTAGAGGCTTTCACACAAAAGAGGTGTTTAGTAAATATTAAATGAGGAATGATTTGTCCACTCTAATGCACAGTGTTAGGAGCTGTGGAGGATACAAGAGGAACAATATGGTTTAGCCTGCATGGACCTCGTAGACAGGCACATAGATAATTCTTAAGCATGGCAGAAAGTATTGCATGTTGTGATGGAGGTATAAGCACACTTCTGTGAGAGCACAAAATAGCAAAGGATTAATTCTGGCTTTGGGGGATGCTCTGCCCTTCTGTCACTGCAGGAAACAAATTATTGTGTCATCCACTGTGCATAACTGGAACCCATTTGCCATATGCATAAGGAATCACTAGATTCATAAATCAAATGAGAGCAGGGAAAACTTGTTTTGCTAAGGTTTTTTCATTGCAATATTACAGTATGTTATTGAATAGGTTCTTCCAGATTTATAATCACCTTCTTAGAAAATGTTTGAATTCCTTCCCTTATATCCTCCTTCCTTTTATTATCTCCCTCTACTGATGGGTTTATAGGAAGTGCTGAGGGCAATCTTGAGAGTATTTTAGTGACTCAATGCAAATAATTACTTTGGGATTTTTTTTCTTAAATAAGCAGACACCTATTTCATTACTTCACAGTCATGAGTTAATTTGACAAAAACATTTTTAAATCATGATTGCTTAGCCTCTCATAATGAAAATAGCAATACTTAAGGAATTAGGAGACAAGAGATCTGGGGCAGCTGCCACTGACTAAAGGTATGACTTTAGAGACCTTTCCCCCTGTTGGCCTCATTTCCCTCATCTGTAAAATGAGCTTATTGCATCAAATAAGGAGGTCGAAATCTCAGATAAGTACAGGGGCCAGAGAAGTGATGTACAATAGAAGAAGGTCACTATTTGCCAAGTAAGAATGTAGAACCAGTGTTGTTTCATCTTCTGATTTTTCAGAAGAGTTTACAAAGCTGGTTATGTGAAATTTCCATAAAATAGCCTTGAAGCCAAACAAAACATATCTAAAGGCCAAATTCAGCCCAAGGGCTTCCTTTTTGCAGCCTTTAGACTAGACACTTGCTAAAGTCCTTTGAAGCTCAGAGATTTCTCTGACTCTGCTTTGTTAACAGTCTTATTTCCTTTTGTTTAACATGTACTAAGCTTCAAAGTTCTAGTTTCCCAGATGAATTAAAGAACATGTTTTGTGGGCTGTAAAATTAAATTGTAATCACAGATTGGAGGGTTTCGGTTTCTGATAATCCTTTTGGAAGCTTCTGATTTGATTAAAGAATACTAAAATTAGGCTCGAATATTAAGTACTGTAAATCAAGGATCCGGTTTTGAATAAAGGATAAAAAGAAGGAACCCTTCTCTGCAAGCCTTCTCTGCTCTCATTTCCCCTCTGTAGACCGCTGCGAACAGCTGGCAACTTTGGATTGGCACAGAACCTCATGCCTAGGCTGGGCCTGGCCCAGGAAGACCCGAAAAAATAATCTTTGAACAAAGTAAATGCTGCCGAAGGAAGTCCAAATCTTTGGAGCACTAGCATATCAACTAGTTAGCACACCTGTTCTTTCCCCACATCATAGTGAATAAGAAAAGAAGTCTAGACAAAATGAACCATTTTATTATGTGCAATTTAAAATTTGCCTAATAAGATGAAAATCCTTGAGCCCTCACAAGTTTCTATTACTGAACCAGTACCTTACATGCTGAGTGAGGGTTTTTTTCTTTTGTTTTTTGTTTTGTTTTGTTTCTTGAGGACAGCAATTCTATCTTACCACTTATCATCACCATCCAGCAGTCTGATATACAGTAGGGACAAAATAAATGTCTTTTTAATCAATAACTTAATTAATTCTGAATGAGTCAATGAATAAATTAACTAATGAGCAAAAATTCCTCTGTAGAGTCAAAGGTGCAAAAAAAAGGAAATGATGTAACTCTGCGAGTTCTATTAAGATGCTAAAGAAAGAGTTTGTCAATCAAACAAGAGCAGGGAGCTTAGAAATATAAACAGAAGACCAGAAAATGGTGGGACTCTAACCTCACTCCCACCTGATCATGCACAGTTTTCTTACTCTCAATATCATCTCATGCTCCTAGAAATTTGCAATATACATAAAGTCATGTAATTTTTGATGCTGTTGAATGTTATGAAGAATATTGATTTTGTTTTGTTTGCTTTGGGGTACCAGGGATTGAACCCTAAAGCATTCTACCTCTGAGCTACATCCCCAGCCATTTTTTTTAATTTTTTTGTTTTGAAACAGGGTCTTGCTAGGTTGCTGAGAGTCTCACTAAGTTGCTGAGGCTAGACTTGAGCCTGCAATCCTCCTGTCTCAACCTGTTAAGTACTTGGATTATAGATGTGTGCCACCATGCCCAGTGGGTATTGATTTTTTAAAAAAGCAACTAACCTGGTTACCTTCCATCCTTGCTTTTTCCCTAGATTATCAATCATGCCATTTTATGTATACTCTGCTTTCAATAAACGTTTACTGAATTAATTAATGAATTAATGAAGTTTAAATGTGATATCTCATAATTTCCAAATAGGCCAGTTTATAGAGAACATATGACTTGAGACTGGAAGTGGTAGGTAATTAATCTTTAAATAAGTTAAGTTGAGGCCAGATAGATGGTAGAAGACCTAATTCACTCAGAGGACTTAACAGTTTGGAAACTGGAGATTTGTTGAGGATTTCTGAACCAAGAAGGTAATGATCACAGCTAACACTAGGAAGATTAATTTGCCCTTAAGATAAATTTCACACTACAGAAGTTCAGTGCTAACCTACATCTATCCTTAGAGTTCAGTTACCAGAAGAAGGGAATCTTGCTATTGTTGGGACTTCAAACTTTCTTCAAGGTTTTGAAATAAAAGCCTGAAAATACACAACAGTTATTAGGCACAATCTATTGGCACCTGTTTCCTAGTATTGCCTCTGGTTCTAACTCTGACAAGTTGCTCCAGTGTATTCCCTAATTATTCAGGATCTGTGGATAAAGCTACAGTAGAATTAAACTTTGAAACGAATCCCTAATCTGTTTTCCAACAGGTTCTCTGACTCTAAGAACTCATCATGTCCAAGATTCCAAAATGGGATTTGTGATCAACGCGATCTATTCCATGGCCTATGGGCTCCACAACATGCAGATGTCCCTCTGCCCAGGATACGCAGGACTCTGTGATGCCATGAAGCCTATTGATGGGAGGAAACTCTTGGACTCGCTGATGAAAACCAATTTTACTGGGGTTTCTGGAGATATGATCCTATTTGATGAGAATGGAGACTCTCCAGGAAGGTATTGTAATTCTCCTCTTAACAATAGAGCCTGAATAAGAACTAACTCCAGATGCTGAAGTGTCTGTTTCTCTCCTCTTTGATTATTGAAGCTTCCTGGCCACATTTGGCCTGGCCTGATATCCCAAAGTGAGCAAAGGCAGGCAGGTGAAGCCTCAATCTCGGTGGTCCAGGGAAAGCTTTTGATGCTGATATCCCAATTTTGCTTTGAATTCATCACCTTTCCTAGACCTAAACTAGAGGCATCTCTGTAGTTTCTATTTCTCACGTTTGCCCTGTTATTCCTTAGACTGTTATCTTTTTGGATCATAGAACTATTCTGAAACAGGAATAATTCAATTTCTGATAATCCCAAAAAGAGAGCTGTGGTGCTCTTATATTGTTTGCTGTACCTACAGTGAGTTATAAATCATGTTTTATTTTGTTATTCTCCAGCTAGAACACTTTCTCCTTTGTGGAGGACTAAATTGCCCTTTCTTCTGACGTTTCACCTTTCCTTGTTTATAGATAGGTGACTGAGAAATATGAAACTTACTCATAATGATAGGTCAGCCTGCAGAGAAATCACCAGGTAGCCAAAACTTATCAGAAATCACATCTATTTTACACACAAATTCTTAACGTTACAAGTTTACTTTTAATCCATGAATAATTAGGCCATTGGCATTACATTCCAGTTGAAGCAGAGCTAGGTCTTCACTCTGCTTTGTATCACAACAGCGGGGTCCTTTGTTCTCCCATTGCAAGACTCCAAATGCTTTTCCAGCAGCAGCTCCTGCTCAACAGCTGTGCTTTGGAGACATTCCTGTACACTCTATTTACAGTTGACCCTGCCAAGATAAGTTCTTGTGAGATGCTCCACAGCACGTGCTCCGCAGCGCACACCCCATGTGCCCACACTTTCTGCCAGCAATCTTGATTTAGCACATTTCCATATTCTGAGGTAAACTGGAGCTTGTCCTTGAGGAAGCTTCTGCCATCTCACATGCTGGCCTTCTGGGTGACAGCTAGTTCCAGTTCCTTCAGCCAGGCCCAATCCTGGAGGCTTTTGCTACTCTAGAGACTTGAAAAGTATCACTGCAGTTGGGCTGTTTGCCAAGATAAACTGACTTTTCACATAGTATTTTCTAATTTTTTTGGCTGTTCAGTTTATCCACTTGGGGAAAAAAGACAAGAATTTTCTCAGAGCCAAAATAAACTTCACATGTGTTATAAATCTTTTTAGGGTGGGTTGACCATTGAGCTCAGTCTTTAGGCTCAGGACTAGGCCTGACTTCTGATATCCATTCTTGGATTTATTTTCCCTATGTGCATCTCTGGAGTATGGACATTAGCTTGGGACCTGCTAAACGACTCATGATGTAACTCCACCAGTTCAAGAGTTTGGTTTTTGTTCTTGTTTTTGTTTTTGGTACTAGGGGTTGAACCCAGGGACATTCTATCTCTGAGCTACACCCCCAGCCTTGTTTTTTATTTTGAAACAGGGTTTCCTTAAGTTGCTGAGGGCCTCACTAAGTTGCTGAGGCTGGCCTTGAACCTGTAATCTTCCTGTTTCAACCTCCTAAGTATTAGGATTACAGGTGTGGGCCACCATTCCCATCCAGTTCAAGATTTTTAATGTCATGTGCCCAAGCCAGTCCTACCAACCAGACTTTGGGGAAAAGTCTCAAATGACTCAGCTCTATTCCAGTGGGCAACCTTCATGGATTAACAAGAACAGTGCTGCCTCATTCATAATCCTTCAATACACTACAATTGGGAACTTTTAGAATACTAATTCTTAACCTTTTTGGAACATGAATCTCTTTAAGACTCTGATAAACTTCTTGATATTCTTTCAAGAGCAATATACATAACATTTTGCAAACAATTTCCGGGGGTGCATGGTGGTCTCGATTTTACCTATGCACTACTAAGTTTGAGTATTACCCTCAGACATTAATAAATTATCAGAGTTGGCCTCTGAGGATACGAACCAGACCACCAGCCACATTAAAAATTTAACCAAAAAAGAAGCACATTTTCTGAGAAATGTATTTACAGGAACTATGCTTTTATTTTTGTGAAGTAAAAGTCACTGCTGTGCTGGAACAAAGAGATTCCCAGCTGGACAAGGAACCAGAGGAGCCTGAGGTGATAAGATATTCCTCTGAATTGCTAGACGCATAAGAGGAAGATCCTGAATAGAGGAATCTAGGAGAGAAAGTGACCCACTCTGGCACATATACTGGATGATTGTTGCAGAGCACATTTTAATCCTTATTTTTAAACCTCACTTCTCATTAGAGTGCTATCAATCCACACCCTGTAAGGAAAATTGTGGTGCCTGGTATGTAATAGAATCCAGAATTTTTGAATTTACAAAAGTTTGCAGAGTAGTATAATGCCCCAATGTGCTGAGGAGCAACATTACTTAATCAACACATTGATATCCTGCAGCAAAACATATGAATATTTACACTACAAATAAATAGGCAATAAGTAGCTTCATGAAAGTTCAGGTCAGGTTTCAGAAAGGTTTGTGTTTTGCTGCCAAGTGAATTGTGAAAAAAAACTTGGAGTTTTTAGAGCTCTATGAATTTCAGAAACACAAATGTGAAATATAGGCCTCTACTATTTATTACCAATGATCTACATCATGGGTCATAAAACTAGGGTTTGCTGGCCAAATTGAGTTTGCTGTAAATACATTTTTTTGTTTTATTTTCCAGAACACAGTCACACTCATTTAGTTAGGTACTATGGCTGTTTTTGCACTATAATAGCAGAGCTGAGTAGTTAGAAACCATCTCAAAACCAAAATATTTATTATTTATCCCTTAACAGCCAAAGCTTGCTAACCCATAGTTTAGAGACCCCATCAGGAGCTAAGGTTTAAAAGGTCCAGCTACTGCCTAGTATTGACCATAATTGAGCAGAAGAAATGTGGAGAATAAATGTAACACTGAATACAATGACAAAGGCAAAAATTAAGATATTACACTGTGGAGTGAATAAGTATGTTAATGTAAAATATTTGAAAGTAATGGTATAAAGGAAAGGAATATGAAATTATACAGGGGCAAGGTTCTTATATTTTACATTAGATGACTCTACATTAAGTAGAAGAAGAATATGCATTCATATTGCAATTCCTTACTCACCACCAAAATTTTAATACAAGAGGAATGGTTAAAAAGTCAATAAGGGATTAAAGAAAAAGATGAGCCTGAAAGATGTCAAAAAATACATCTCATTTGAAATGTACAGTAGAAAAGTGTTCCATTAATAGTTGTTATTAGTGTTTGTGGTCAAAGTAACTCTGTGTCCTCTCTTCAATCTGTGATTACCCAACCCGTAAAGCACAGACCATTATAATTGCTTTTTGGAAATAACAGCAT
The DNA here is from genome assembly GCA_004027185.1 of Glis glis. Classification (NCBI taxonomy): domain Eukaryota; kingdom Metazoa; phylum Chordata; class Mammalia; order Rodentia; family Gliridae; genus Glis; species Glis glis. The sequence goes on along the minus strand of PVJS01008936.1, from coordinate 41,525 downwards.
TTGCAAGAAAATGGAAAGATCTGGAGAACATTATGTTAAGTGAGATTAGCCAATCACAAAAAAAAAGGGACATATGTTTTCATTAATATGTGTAACCTAGGGAGTAGTGGGGATACAAAAGGGACTCGAATGACAACAGAGAACCCTCAGTAGTGCAAGGGAAGGGGTACAAGGGAAGGGGAAGGGCAAGAAAGAAGTGAATCTATGGAATTACTATCACAAACAATGTGTAGATATGAGATTATACCAACATCATTCTCAGTGCTACATGTGGGGGAGGAGGCGGGGGGAGGGGACACTAAGAGCTGTGTGCATGTATGTTAACATCAAACTGATACTCATTGTGATGTGAGACTACAATGCACCAATAAAAACATATTAAAAATTACTTTGTTGGGTGGAACAGGACTTGGGGTGTCTATTATGATAGATAACAAACAATCTAGCACATACTTGAGAATTTCACATTGGAAAAAATTAAAAGACCTCATTATCAGCCTGAGGTAACCTTAGGAACCTACACTCTCCACATCTCCCTCTACCAATGATTGCTCGGTTCTTCTGAAAGCATCCTCCCTCAGCCCCTTGCAGAAAGACTTCACTACCTTTGAGGATGTTCACTCCAATTCTTAGAGTTCTAACCATTAGAAAATGTCCTTATTTCTCTTCAACTGAACCCTGATTCAATTAAATGCAGTTTCGATTAAGTGCTTTAATAGAAGATATAGGGATAAGAATTTTAAAATGGGAAAGTGGTTAATTTTTTTTACAATATTTAAACAACAGAAAGCTGATCTCTTAGTTCTAGCATAAATTTTGAGTGATTTAACAGAGAAGAAAGAACAGCAAACTTGGACTAAGTCTAAAGGATTAGTTTAGGCCCTTGCATTCTCTGTAACCTGGTCATACTAATTAACCTCACTGAGCCTTAGTTCCATTATCTGTAAAATTAACAGCTTGGGCTAGACTTTGTCAGAGTTAAGAATTGGTAGGAGTGGGGTTGAAGGCTCATTTTTGAGTGGCAATGAAACCTTATCTCTTCAAATCAGCAACACAGAGAGAGAGAAGCCTCCTGACATTAATATGCCTTTCTTTTTCCTTCACTAGAATGTTCAAAGGTTATTTGCACATAGAAAGTCACCTTTTAAGACTTAGAAGCCTATACATTGGAAGTAGCCAGAGGCATGATATATGAGTTCTTTTTACTTCAGTGTTCTGTGTTCTAATACCTCAGTCCATTGCATGCTCAGTAGCCATGGGACACTGTGACAGCATGGAAAGGAACGTATCCTATGAATTTTGATTTAGAAGTGGAATTTAGACAGCTAAATTGTGACCTACTGCAAATAATAAACTGCAGAATAATGCTACAGCTACTGTATAGCCAACAAAATATAAGAATGGATGATCATTCTGAAAAAAGACCTTAGAGCAAAAAATGTGATTGGGAGTAAAAACAGAACGGCATCTCACTTTACAGTGTAGCTTCAAACTATTGATGTCTGGTTCATTCCTTGTATTTCTGTATAGAACATGAGTTTGAGTATGGAAATCTGGACTAGACTTCAAAATCTAGAAAGCTTTCCACCCATATCTATTTCCAGATAGCTAAACATATTGGACATGGGAAGATGGAGGAGACATTTATCAATTATGAGCCCATCCGCCAGTACTAAAGTCCTAGGAGGGACAACAAGCATAGGGTACCGTGTGAAGACATGTTACCTTCTGAAGGCATTGTAAACCTATGGTATTTCTGCAGGAACTGACACAGAGGTGTTATTGCTCATCCAATGTCCTCAGATCACAAAGTTACTTCAGAAATGCTTCTCTAGAGCCGAGCGTGGTGGCACACGCTTGTAATCCCAGTATTTGGGAGGCTGAGACCGGAGGATCCAGGTTAGCGGTCAGCCTCAGCTACTTAGTGAGGCCCTCCACAACTTAGTGAGACTGTTTCAAAATAAAGAACAAAATAAAGGGCTGGGGGTGTAGCTTGGAGGTAGAATGCCCCTGCCCTTGGGTTCAATCCCCAGTACTGCAAAAAAAAAAAAAAAAAAAAAGAAGAAGAAGAAGAAGAAAAGAAAAAAAGAAAGAAATGCTTCTCTAGACATTTATTTTTGGACAGGAGGTTGAACCAGAGGCATGCTACCTCCAAGTTACACCCCCAGCCCTATTTTATTTATTTTTTATTTTAAAACAGGGTCTTGCTAAGTTGCTGAGGGACCTTGCTAAGTTGCTGAGGCTGTCCTCAAACCTGTGATTCTCCTGTTTCAGCCTCCCAAGCACTGGGATTACAGGTGTGAGTCGTCACACCTGGCTGGAAATGTTCTTATATATATGAAAAAAGTCAGTCAGGTGTGGTGGTGCACGCTCGTAATCCCAGTACTTGGGAGGCTGAGACCAGAGGATCGTGTTCAGGGCTAGCCTCAGCTACTTAGGTCCTCCGCAACTTAGTGAGACCCTGTTTCAAAATAAAGAATTAAAAAAAATAGGGCTGGGGGTATAGCTCGGAGGTAAACCATCCCTGGGTTCAATCCCCAATACTGCAAAAAAAAAAAAGAAAAAGATTTGTAAATAAGCACATTGGCTTTCTATCTTTACATTTCTATCCTCATACTCAAAATAGGAATAAAAACCAGTAAAGGCTGAGGACTCACCAAGTACATCTCTCTTTCAGTATTTTTATATTTACAAGGTCCTTTAGAGACTATTTTCAGATTTCTATTCAAAACATCACTCCTGAAGTTGGCTTTATACAATGAATTTAGCCATCGACAAAAGGTAAAATAAGAAAGGTAAATCAGGCCCTATCCAAGTTACCCCCACAAAAAAAGTGCTAAAAACAAGATCAAAGATTTACCAAATTTCTCAGTTGGGTAGTAAGGAAAATTTTTATCATGTTACTTGAATGGAGAAGAAAACTTTCTATCTTTTTTTTTCAGAAGCCCAACAGTCGTCCTTATTTAAGCTTCTTGAAGTTATTTCAAAACTGCCTTTCATCCTGCTGAGGTCAAGTCACCTACTCTCATGGGATTATTTTCTATTTCAGGTGTAAGCTTAAATGTAAAAACAGAAAAATGGTCTCTGAAGAGAAAATGCAACAACAGACAGGTTTTTGTAATTCTAAATGTACTGTCATAGAAAATTCTAATGTTACTTATATGACAGTAGATATATTTGGGGGAATGAAGTCTGTTTGCCTTTTCATAGATCAGTATTTATACTCTTCACTGAATAATTATTTTATCCTTACTTCTAAGGTATGAAATAATGAATTTCAAGGAAATGGGAAAAGATTATTTTGATTACATCAATGTTGGAAGTTGGGACAATGGAGAATTAAAAATGGATGATGATGAAGTATGGACCAAGAAAAATAATATCATCAGATCCGTGTGCAGTGAACCATGTGAGAAAGGCCAGATAAAGGTACAAGTGGAGTCCATGTCTTTAATTTTTGTTGTAAATTCAACAGTATTAGCCATCATTGGCTATTTTTAAAAAATTGAGACTTATTTCACTTTTCACACTCTAAACTTGTAATATGACAAATTATTTTTACTGTATTCTCATTTTTTTCTTTATTATGTGTGTGTATGGAAGTAGGGGTTGAACCCAGGGTCACTGCACCAATGAGCTACACTCCCAGTTGTTTTTATTTTATTTTTTAAATTTTGAAACAGGGTCTCACTTTGTTGCTGAGGGTCTCACTAAGCTTCCAAAGCTGACCTTGAACTTGAGGTCCTCCTGTCTCTGTCTCCCAAGTACTGGGACTACAGGCATGCGCCACAAGACCGGCTCCTCTCATTAATTCATTAGGAGGTCTAGCATGAATCTCAAGAAAGCCTTAGTAGTTGTTCTAATTGAACAAATTGAGAAGTCATATTTTCCCCCATGCATTCCGCTTACGCAAGCTTTGAAGCTGTTTCTTCCTAGAAATTAATAATTTAGAGTTGGAAATCACACTGATTCTCATTAATTTAACAAATATCTATCAAATGCTTCTCTTTTTTTGCTTCATTTTGTTTTTGTGGTGCTAGGGATCAAACCCATGGCCTTGTGTACAGTGGGCAAGTGCACTAACACTGAGCTACACCCTAGACATATCAAACACTTAATTCATAGTTAATATGAGTGGGCCAAAAATGACTGAGACATTCTTTTTTTGTCAGAAGATTTAGTCTAGAAGATTTCATTAAGAAGAAAAAAAATAGTCTAAATGACCTCATTAAGAATGAAAAAGTAAAGTCGGGTGTGGTGGCGCACGCTTGTAATCCCAGTACTTGGGAGGCAGAGACCGGAGGATCCGGGTTTGCGTCCAGCCTCAGCTACTTAGTGAGGCCCTCCACAACTTCATAAGACCCGGTTTCAAAATAAAGTATAAAAAATAGGGCCGGGGGTGTAGCTCGGAGGTAAAACGCCCCTGGGTTTAATCCCTGGTACCGCAAAAAAAAAAAAAGAATGAAAAAATAAGCTGGGCATGGTGGCGCACGCTTGTAATCCCAGTACCTGGGAGGCTGAGACAGGAGTATTGTTGGTTCACAGCCAGCCTCAGCTACTTAGTGAGGCCCTCTGCAACTTAGTGAGACCCTGTTTCCAAATAAAGAATAAAAAAGTAGTGCTGGGGGCATAGCTCGGAGATAGAATGCCCCTGGGTTCCATCCCCAGTACCAAAACAAAACCAAAAAAAAGAATGAAAAAATAACAGGGCTATATAAATTCATGAGAAAGAGAGAGATTTCTTTTGAATAAAGTGTCAAACATTGGGCTATAAAGCTGGATATGACTTCAGAGAAATACCATGGCTGTAGGGGAAAGAGTAATTGGAAAGGTGCAGAAGTGCTCAGTTGCACATTTCTGAGACAATGCTGAATAATCTAGGGTGCATAACTGATTGCTCTAAATGGTTGTTATAAAAGAAAAAGTTACAAGCCAGGCATAGTGGGACATACCTGTAATCCCAGTACTTGGGAGGCTGAGACAGGGGACTGTAGGTTCAAAGCCAGCCTCAGCAACATAGTGAGGCCCTCAGCAACTTAGCAAGACCCTGTTTCCAAATTAAATATAAAATAAGGCTGGGGTATCTCGGAGGTAGAATGTCCCTGGGTTCAATCCCCAGCACCACAAAAAAAACAAAAGTTACAATGATAGGTCAAGGTCATATTTTTGAGGGTTTTCAATGTCATTCTAAATAAATTGAACTTAATTTTTATTAAGGAGTCAAAAATAACTTTGACCAAGACATTGACAAAACTTGGGCTGTAATAGGTAAAGGTTAATAAGTAGAGTTATGAAACATGAAAAAAAGGAAGAGATAAGTTTAAGAACACTGTGACAGTGGTGAAAAGGGCCCTGGATTAGGGAAGAAACAGAATGAAGAAGAGGGCGGGGGAGAAGCCTTGTAGAGATAGATTCAGTCAATCCTGCCACTGATGCGATTTCATGTTGGAGAAGAGAAAGAAGTCCAGACCAATCAACTGTCATTGCAAGTCTTGGTAACTAAAAGGTGCCATTATCAAGAATAAAAAATTAGGATAGTTATAGAGAAAAGATGATGGGCTATTTGGGGGGCATGTTGGTTTTCAGATAGGTAGCCAGTAATGATTTTTCTAGAACAATAAGAAATAAGGTTTAAGATCCAAATTTAGGGATTAATTGAATACCCCTAAAATTGAGGCTGTTAGAGTAGATAAAATTCCTCAACCTGAAAGTTGTTAGAAAAAAATTCTAATTTTTTTTTTCTAATTTAATTCAAATGAGGACCAAAAATGAGTCTTGGAGTTTATCTGTTTCTAAAGTATAAAGAAAGAGGAAGAGTTAGAGGCTGAGCAATGATAGGTTCAGAGAAAGAAAGAGAGAGAGAGAGAGAGAGAGAGAGAGAGAAACAGAGAGAGAAACAGAGTGCTCCTTTGAGTGAGACAGTGAACCATGAAAGAGACAGGCTAAGGAAGGAGAGGAATGAGGGAAGACACAAGAATTGAAGGTTGGCCCTTCTGTGTCTTCTGGAGACAGAAGTCTGCCAAATGGAACAGCATGTAGGGGTAACTGAGCATCAGGAGTGTTAGAGTGGTGAAAATCAAGTAGTTCAGTAATTTGACGACAAAGGACTGTTACTTTTAGCCCAAGAATGATGTTTCTGCTTTTAGGACATAGAAAGACAATGAAGAAGAGGAGGGAAATGTAATTAAAAAGGGGGAGGAAGTTAACTAACTATCAGGTACAATATCCTGCAATATCCTAGGGGAGGAAAAATGATAGCAAAATACTTTTGTTTTGTAGTTCATCAAATAGTTACACTGGGCTATTTCGGCCATTGTGTGCACCTGAAGCACTTTGCCTTGATCTTTTCAATAAACCTCACTTGCACTCGGTTTAGAACACATGTGAGATATTAGATCAAACTGAAATAGTTTAGTATTGGTAGTAAGTTCCTCCAAGGGTGGTCCTGAAGATTTAGGAAGAAGACTAGAAGCAGGAAAATCAAAGCCAAAGTAAATGAAAATGACTGAATGACTTAATAGTTTACGATATCACTGAAAATTTGTGCATGTCTTGTTATGGTATATAGCAAGACTCGTAAACTCTAAACTGCAGGCTAAATCTGACCTGCTCCTGGTTTTGGTAAATAAAGATTTATTGAAGTATAGCCAAACTCGTTTTTCTTCCTCTTTTTCCCCCTAAATATTTAGTATCTGTCCCTTTACAGAAAAAGAAAACTTGTTAACTCGTGCTATCTAGTGACAAAAGAGTTCTTCACTATGATCTTGCAACTAATCATCAACCAACTATCTTGCAACTAAACTCTCATGTTACATCCTCTTTAACGCCAGGCGTGGTGGCGCAAACTTGTAATCCCAGTATTTGGGAGGCTGAGACCAGAGGATGGGGGTTTGCGGCCAGCCTCAGCTACTTAGTGAGGCCCTCCGCAACTTAGTGAGACGCTGTTTCAAAATAAAGAATAAAAAATAGGGCTGGGGGTGTAGCTCGGAGGTAGAATGCCCCTGGGTTCAATCCCCAGTACCACAAAAAAAAACAAACAACATCCTTTATAGACCCACCCAGAATATCGATTGTCAGTAATCTCAGCACTGCTTTTGGAAGAAAGATTATACAATGTAAATTATCATATGGATGTTCTGTGTTTTTAACTCATCACGGCAATCCAGTTCAAACCTGGTGAACTGGGTTCACCAGGTGCTGAATGACTGATTGACTGATTGACATGCTGAATGACTGATTGAGAGATTTTTTTTTTTACATATGTGTTTTTACCATATTCTACTGGAAATAATTTATACAATGGGGACTGGGGGTGTGGCTCAGTAGTAGAGCACTTACCTAGTATGTACAAGGTCCTAGATTCAATTCCCAGCACTAAAAAAGAAACTTAACAATGGATGGATTTGATTCCCTCTTATCAGAGTTTCAATACTAATTATCTTATAATAATGTTGTTTAGTTTTTTTAATTTCTAAACTCTATTTTATAAATCAGATCTCATTTTCACTCTGCTACAGTTGACAACATTCCCTTAATATGGCTTAAAGTTATAACTGAGCAACTTCATTAATGAAAACATTTTAGGGCATTGTTCAGAGACTTATAAACTTAGTTTCCATGAAAAGGTTTAGTCTAGCAAAGGTTCAAACATATTACCTGTTGTTAGTTATAAAGAAAATACTGTTACTTCCAGTATGCTCAAAAAGAATGGGAACTCATGCGAAAGAGAATTGTCTCTATGTCTTATATTCAAAACACATGTGAAGCAGATTATAACATGAGAAATATGTAAAGCAAATCACTTTTAAATGATCAGAAAAAGACATATTGCATTATCATGATTGATTCAAAGAGACTGTAGTGTTGGAAATATTCTAGGAAAAGTGTATGAACTTATTTTGGCAAAATACTGAAATTTGCCACCAATGAAAAATGAACCAGAGGAAGTCAGCATATTTTAGGAGAAAAAAATGCAGCTGTTTTTATTTCCCAGTTCTTGCCAAGGTCTGGAAAGAGAATTTTTTCAGTATTTTAAATCCACCTAATTCCTTTATGTAATCTAATAATTGCCCAATGATAGTTTTATGTGGTTGAAATTACCATGTAAATAAAATTCTTCTTTTCTCTATGTGAGTATTTGTAGACTCATTAGTAACAAAAAATAGGTAGCATTTTAGGGTGTTCCACACATTATAAATCACTGTGATATTTTATTTAATCCTCAGGAAATCCTACGAAGTAAATGTTATTATAACAAAAGCAATAAGCTTGATTTGAAGATTCTGGGCATCAGCTGGAAGATTTTTGAGGGCTATATAACTATTTAGTGGCTATAAGTAAGACTGTGGTGCCTCTTTAATACCAAGCCAGTATGTTTTCCCTTATATCTTTGTGTTAGTTTTTCATTGCTATGACAAATATCTGAGAAAAACAATTTAGAAGAGGACGGATTTGTTTTGGCTCATGGTTTCAGAGCCTGTGGTCAGCTGACTCCATTGCTCTGGGCCTGAGGTGAGGCAGACGGTCATGGGGAAGGGCATGTTTGAAGCTCGTGGCAGCCAGGACACCTACAAAGAGAGAAAGGGGCTGGAAAGAAGATAAACCCTTTCAGGGCTCACCCCCAGTGACCTACGTTCTCCAACTTGATCCCACCTCCCACTTGTCCATTCAGCCATCAATGGAGTAATCCACCAATGAGATCAGAGACCCATGATCCAATCATTTCCAAATGTCCCTACCTCTGAACACATGATACTTGGAGAAACATTCCAGACCCATATCATAACAATATTTCATAATAATATTATGAAACCTTTCTTCCAAGGATGCTTAGTATTTGTGAGTATGAGCCTTGAAGTACAACATGCATTATCTGGTACCTCATTTACATGAGCATACTATGTGAGGTAACTCTACTTCAGTGTTCTCCCCTAAAAATGAATAAAATAAAAACAACTACCTCATCTAGAGCTGTTCTAATGTTTTAATGGCATCACAACATATGACATATGATAGCATATAAATACTCAAAATTAGGATGAAGAGTATTTTAGCTAGTTAAACAGGTCTAATTAGCAATTTTGCCTCACTTAGATGACTTTCGGAAAGGGATGTTTCCTTGTCATCACCCCTTGCTTGTATTTCTGTAGTTTTAAGAGTCAGCACAAGAGACAGTGCAAAATGTAAAAGGGAAGCACCACTTACAATTTTGTTTGGCTGTAGGTATTTAGACAATATTATATCAAAAGACATTAATAAAGTCAGCATCTAAGACAAGGAACATAGAGCATAATCATTGCTATTTTAATTATTTATAAGAATGTTAAATGAATTCTGTCTCCATTCCATAGAGACCATTCATGCACCAGTGAAGGTGAGAAAAAAAAAGAAATTAATTTCGAAAGAATAACATCTGGGACTCTTTCAACTGTTAAATTATTTCAATTATTTTCTACTACCTTAAAAATGCAAATAGATGAAGCAGTATGTAATAGTCTCAATAGACTTATCTACCATCATCCTGAGCAAAGCAAAGCTATTGAAGAGGGGGGAATGGACTGAATCTTTCAAACCAGGTTTTTAGTAGAAAGAGACCAAGAGATTATCTCCAGAAATTTAGCCTTCTGCCTGTCTTTGTATCCAATACAAATTCCTAAGTATTATTCTCAATGTAGATAGATTTTTTTTTTTGTACTGGGAATTGAACTCAGGCGTATTCTACCATTGAGTAACACCCCCAGCCCTTTTTATTTTTTCAAACAGGGTCTTGCTAAGTTGCTGAGGCTGGTGTTGAGCCTGCAATCCTCCTGTCCCAGCCTCCCAAGTATTGGGAATGCAGGTGTGAGTCATTTTTGACATTAAGAGATATACACTTTTTTTGTTTATACTTATTTAGCTACAGAAGAAAAACCAAGATAAATTCAGAGAGCAAAAGTTCTAGAAAGAAAGGAAGAAGGAAGGAAGGAAGGAAGGAAGGAAGGAAGGAAGGAATAGATTCCAGAGGAATTCAGTTTTGTACATGTGTATGTTTGTATACATAAACATAAACACAAGTACTTAGTTAAATACAGGTGTACAGAGCTAATTATCCAAAGACTTGCATATAATTTAATTCTTGACCCTGCTACCAACCAACTTTATAATGTTAGACTCATTGTTCAAACTCATCCTTAATTTCTTCAATTATAAAATAAGAACATTAATACTGTGGGGGGCAGGGGATAGAACCCCGGGACTTTCTATCTCTGAGCCAAACCACCAGCCCTATTTTATTTTTTATTTTGATACAGGATCTAAGTTGCTGAGGACCTTGCTAAGTTGCTGAGGTTGGCCTCACACCTGTGATCCTTCTGTCTCAGTCTCCCAAGTACTGGGATTACAAGCATGTGCCACCAAGCCCAGCTAAGAACATTAATACTTATTGTAACTATCTGATAACATTTGAAATAATGTATGTGAAGGCTCTTTCTTCTTTGCAAATCAGTATATTTGAATAAGGGATTGCTGGATTTTTATCTATGCAAAAAATTAATCAAAATTTAAATATTTGTTTTAGGTGATCCGGAAGGGAGAAGTCAGCTGCTGTTGGACCTGCACCCCTTGCAAAGAGAATGAGTATGTTTTCGATGAGTATACCTGCAAGGCGTGCCAACTAGGTTCCTGGCCCACTGATGACCTGACAGGTACATGTGTCACAATGTCAGCACATTCCTCTAAGTCAACTGAAAACAGACACAAAAGGAGTCACTTCTTCAAGCACTTCTCATCTTGGATGGTCTTATTTGTGGGACAAAGAATTCCCTTCTTCTGAGCTAATGATGAAAATCTTGGGATATTCAGGCAAGACCTGACCACGCAGCTGTCATCACTTCCAAGTTAGATTAGAATACCAAAGCTGCCATCCCATTCTCGGGACATTCCCAGAAGTTCCTAAGCAGGGTCCCAGACAAGTGTGTCGTTTGAGGTGTAGAGGAAGAAATATTAGCTAGAAACAGGCTAAAATGTGTCATGACATATTCAAGAGCAAAAAAGTAGTACCAAGTTGGGTAGAAGTTTGACTAAAATTCTTTGCTTTTCTTAATACTAGTTCATAATTGAAACCAGGAGCCACCAACTAGTAAGAGTTTTTAAGTAATGTCATCAAAGGGCAAAACTCTGTTTATTTTACTTTTGGCTTTTTTGTTTTGGTTTGGTTTATCGGTTCTAACTCCAAAGGATGTTCCTATATGCCATCTGTTCTCTATTATATATTTCAAAGCCATTTCAAGTTTTACACTACCAAAATAGAATATGACTCCTCCAAACATTCCTTCCAACTTTTCTTTAATATACTCATATCATGTGGCTATTTGCCCACTAATGAAATAAAGATATAGAAATTAAGATACCACCTTTAACTTAAAGCAGTACACAGTTTTAATTTGGAAGGCAAAAAGGGAAAATATTATTTCAATATTATAAGAGAACATAGATTCATGTATTGGAGAATATGTGGCGTGGACCCAGGGGACTGAAAGAAGCACTCCAGGCAGAGGGCTCCCCATGTGACTTGTCAGGACCTCTAGTGGCTGTCTTCATCCATCAGAATTAAGATGAACTTTAATGCAGAATTCTTGGAGGTTGGAAGATCATAAGGTCCTCAGCGTTAGGCTCCATTCCTTATAGGATGAGTGACGATTCATGGCAGTTGTATTAGTGTACTTCAAAACCCTGTTACTAAAATTTTGTGATCCTAGGCCTTTGAAAACTTGCTCACATTGAGACCTTTAAAAAAATATTGGTGTTGGCCAGGTGTGGTGGCGCACGCTTGTAATCCCAGTACTTTGGGAGGCGGAGACCGGAGGATCCGGGTTCGCAGCCAGCCTCAGCTCTCTCTCTCTCTCTCTCTCTCTCTCTCTCTCTCTCCTTAGTGAGGCCCTTCGCAACTTCGTGAGACCCGGTTTCAAAATAAATTATAAAAAATAGGGCCAGGGGTGTAGCGCAGAGGTAGAATGCCCCTGGGTTCAATCCCCGGTACCACAAAAAAATATTGGTGCATTGTAATCATAAATTATAATGAATTTCAGAGTGATAGAGACATATATGTACATACAGCTTGGTGAGCTTCCCCCCACCCGGCTCCTACCCCACTCCCTCCCCTTCCCCATACATGATATTGAGATTGGCATTGGTAATTTTTTACATGTACATTGTGTCAATTGAAGTGTTTTCTTCATCAAGTTTCCCTCCCTGCCCCTGCATCCCTCCCCTAGATCTCCTCCATCACTCCACTGGGGTTTCTCCTTCTTCATCTGGAGTCTCTTTAGTGATGGATATTTATACATGACTTTATTTTTATTAAAAAAAATCCTACTTAGCCAGGCATGGTGGCACACGCTTGTAATCCCAGTACTTGGGAGGCTGAGACCGGAGGATCTGGGTTCACGGCCAGCCTCAGCTACTTAGCGAGGCCCTCTGCAACCTAGTGAGTCCCTTTTTCAAAAATAAAAAGAATAAAAAATAAGGTTGGGGGTGGAGCTCTGAGGTAGAATGCCCCTGGGTTCCATCCCCAGTACCGCAAAAAAAAAAAAATCCTACTTAAGAGAACATCCATGTGCTTTAAAATAGCATATGAGTCCTATTTTTTAACATTAGACAACAAACTTTCTGATGCTCTTATTCATCCTGGTAGCCCAGAGCAGAAAACCTTCAGCAAATTTTTGGAATAGATGAACTACAATGTGTGTATCTAAGCATGGGTGTGGGTGTGTACATGCACACAAAAATTGAATGCCAGAAAGAAAAAAAGTATCCTGATAGGTTTTCTTGTAAGTGGAAGGTGGAGCAGTATTGGTGACATTTTATTTATACATTTTTATATTTTTGTTCTAATTTCAAGCTGAATTACTGCTAAATTTTAAAGCTATCTTATATGTTCAACTATCTTGCATGGTGAAGTACCTTGTGAGTAAATATAGCTATGCCTTAGTATCCATGGGGATTGGTTCTGGGACCTTCCATAGACACAAAAATCTGCATATGTTCATGCCTTGTATGTCCTGTATATAAAATGGTATAGTATTTGCATATACCATATGCATATCATCTTATATACTTAAAATCATCTCTAGATGATTTATAAGACAATATACAATATAAGTAGTGGCTACAACATGTTGTTTAAGAAACAATTGACAAGGGAAAACTCTGTACTTGTTTAGTATAAATGTGATTTTTTCCAAGTACTTTTGGTCTGCATGCATTTTTCTGAGTTTATGGATTGCCATTCATAGATACAAGCAGCAGACTCTATATAGACATGAAATTTTGTCCAATATTTTTAAAGAATGTGCTGCTGAAAATAAAAATGAGCATAGGCTGTTCTTTCACTCATTCAACAGATACATATTTTTATTATTATTTCCATTATAACAGTGGGTACTAGAGAAATTGAATTGAAAAACAGACATGGTTCCTATGTCATTTGGTTTCCATTTAATAGTCCCAATATATTTTACCATGTTGTGGGGAGAGAGACATTAAACACACACACACACACACACACACACACACACACACACACACATGAACACATACACAATTGTGTTAATAAATACAAAGTAAAAAAAGAGATTGAAATTATGAGAGGGTACATAGGTTAAATTTGTAGTCATAAAAGATAACTCTGGCGAAGTGAAAATCAGCTGAGTCCAACATGATAAATAGAAATAGCTAAGAATGATAGGGAGAAAGACATTTTTGGCCAAGAAAACAGCACATGTGTCTGCGTATATATGGAGAAACAGATGGGAGAATGTTTTCAGAAGAGATCTGAAAGGTAGCAAGGACTGGATCACATACAGTCTAGAAAACAGGCTCAGGATTTGAGTGTTTTATTAAGTACAATGAAAAACCATTATAGGGATTTCAATAGATGCAAAAAATATGATTCAAAGCATTTTTTTAAAATGGTATTCTGGTTGCTGTGAGGGAGAACAGTTTGGGGAGAGATGGAAGGTAGAAGCAGGTGGATAAACTGGATGGTTGTCACTACTGAGGACAAGAGTTCTTGGTGTCTTGAACTAAACAATGCTTTGGAACACCCAAGATACACTTTGGTGTAGGATCAACAAGACATACAGACAAACTGGATGCAGGACATGTTAAGGAAGGACACCAAATTTTAGGCCTTGAACACTGGAAAAGTTTTCATAAGGACCAAGAGATAAATGTTTTTACCAGATCATTTTGTGATGCCTTTGAGGTTGTCAAGATTAATAAATTAAGGCTTTAGTTTATCACAGTAAATGTAATAAGATCTGAGAATATAAAGGTGTAGCCTAAGTTTCCAAGAAACATAGTGAAGTTAATTCTGTAAGTGAGGAAAATTTGGGAAAGGAATAATCAATGTTGGAGAATTTGGGAAGGGTTAACCTTGAGGCATGATCTGAATCTCAATTTCAGAAAGTGAAGCTGGGCATGGTAGTGTGCACCTGTAATCCCAATACTTAAAAGGATCGCAGGTTCAAAGCCAGCCTCAGCATCTTAGAGAAGCCCTCAGCAACTCAAGACCCTGTTTCAAAATAAAAAGGACTGGGGGTGTAGCTTAGAGGTAGAATTCCCCTAGGTTCAATCCCCAGTACCAAAAAAAAGGGGGGGAGAGGTGATTGTATCAGAAAGAAAAAATAACATAACCTACAGAAGATCAAGGGATTCTTTTTTGCCTAGTATTAATGAGGATGCACATTTTTATTTACTGTCTCATCTTGGAGAAGACCTTTCTGTAAAGACAAATACTCACACTGTTAATTCCATTTCATCCCTCTTTTTAATCAACTTTCTTGATTAAGTAATTAATATTCTCTTTCTAAAACCTTCTCACGCTTAATCCATCAAAGCAGTTTGTCTCAAGCCCTTGCTACTGGAAAATTCTGGCAAAAATATTAAGGATTACTAAATTTCCAAACCTAATGGTCACTTGTCAATCCTTATTTGGCACATACTCCTGCTCAGATTAATAGCTTTGATGGCACACACTTTCTTAAGTTCCCTCCTCTGCTAGCTGGATTACAACAAAGCCATGCTTTGACGTTTCCCTGAACTATTTAAACACCACATCTAGGTTTAATCTAGTTTTTGTTGTTGCCTATTCCACTCCATCTAGAACATTAAAAATTGATATTCCCCTGGTGCCATCATTAATGTATCATGCTTCTCCTTCTACACAGTCTCTCCAAGTGATTTCATCTACTTTGATGGTTTTATCTCTTACTGCATGCTACTGAATCCCGACAGCCCAGCTTAGCCTACATTTTTCTGAGTTTCAGAATTATAAGTCTAACTATTTGCTGGCTATCTCTGTTTGTTTAGTCCACAGATATTTCAGTACGGCATGTCCAGACCTCATCATTTCGCCATCGTGCCCCATCAACAATCGTCTCCTTACTTCTCCCATTAAATCTCCTTTTTTTTTTAGTTAATGACACCATCATTCTCAGAGCTGCCCAAACCAAAAAGAAATGAATCATCGTAGACTTTTATCTATTCCTGGTCCCCCATATCGAGTCACTTATCAGTCATGATCATTTGAATTGCTAAATATTCTTTTTTCCGTGTGTGTGGTACTGGTGATTGAACCCAGGGGCATTCTACCTTCAAGCTACACCACAGCCCTATTTTTTGTTCTTTATTTTGAAACAGGGTCTAAGTTGTGGAGGGCCTCATTGAGTAGCTGAGGCTGGCCACGAACCCGGATCCTCTGGTCTCAGCTTCCCGAGTATTGGGATTACAAGCATGCGCCAGCACAACCAGCTTGAATTGCTAAATATTCTTAACTGTCTTTCTTCCTCTCTATTTATACACCTGTTCACATTTGACTATTGCAATAATTTATTTCCTTTTCCCCAGATTTAGGTTACATGCTTTAAAGTGCCCTTTTTCTCTTGCTACTGGATAATATATCCAAAATATAGACCTGGCCCTTTTATTTCCTTACTCATATAGGGGAAAAGAAATTTCTTACTTTCCTTTCTAAGGCCCATAGCTGAGGCCCCTATAACCAAAGACTAACAAAAGAAAAGCATACACAGTTATATGCTATAAATTATGCATGGCATGGTTGCCTTTATATGGAAATGAAGACCCAAAGAGATGGTGAACCTGTGTGTTTTTTTATTATAGGTTTGATGGAGAGTGGATAGTCAAAGAGAAGTATGATTTGACTTTTTATTACTATTTTATTGGTACCTTATGATTGTACATCATAGTGAGATTCTTAGTGATACATTCATATATACACACCACATCACTTAGTCTGTTTTTTAAAGCATGATGTAATGGTAATCATCTAGGGGGAACTCAGCAAGGCCTGTTTGTACAGATTTCTCTATGATCCTGTGTCTTCAGAGATAGGGAGGTTCCTTTCTTCTGGGTATCGAGGGGGCTCCTGTCAAATGAGGACTCAGTGATTTGCTTTAGGGAGAATGGCAGAGGGAAAGTGAGAATGATCCTTTGGCTTCTGCTGTTTTCTCAAATGCTAGGGTGCTTTTGTGCAATAAACCTTTTGAATTTATCTTGAAAGAAAAATTCTAGGGTGCCATGTTTTCAGGAAGCATGTCTTGAACCTTTCACTCAATACTTACTGATGGTTTCATGTCTCTGTAGAATTTATTCCAAGCTTTTCAGGATGACATATGAAATTACCTCTCTCTAACACCACCACTTTCTACATCTCATTTTACATTCTAGTGTCAAAGACTGCTTATAATTTTCATATATACATGATGGTATGTTCTTCCTCTATGTCTGTGTGTATATTTTCTTCTCTGCCCAGAATGTGCTCACCTATTTATCTTTCTTTACTTGAGTAACTCATGCCCACCTTCCCCTACTCTCTCAGGTGTCACCTTCTCCATGAAACCTTCTGTAATATGTCTAAATTGCTAAGTCTCCTGTTTTCTCTAAAGCAAATGTTACTTCCCACTTTATATCATTTCTTTAAAACTTGAGTTTAATGAGCAAATACATATCTTCCTCTTCTACTGAATTGTTAGCTTTTCAGGGATATAGCTGTCCTGTACCACACCTGTAATCCCAGCACCTCCCACAATAGCTGACTTTATAAAGTAGGTTCTCAGTAAATATGTGTCAACCTGCAGTAAAAGGAAGGAGGGTGTTATTAATGAAGAGTAAAGTAGGTATTAGGACAAGCCTAAGAAGGGGGCCTTTAACTAAGAAGTCTGGATTTTATCCTATAGACAGAGTGGTTTAATATTTATACACATAAATACATGTGTGTGTCTATAAGCATATATGCATATAGTATTGAATTATGAGAATATATTTTCATCAATAAAGTTATGCTGTAATTCCAGTATTTGGGAGGCTGAGACAAGAGGATCACAGGTGTGCGGCCAGCACCAAGCAACTTAGTGACATCTTGTTTCAAAATTTAAATGGGCGGGGCTGGGGTGTAGCTCACAAGTAGAGTACCCATGAATTCAATCCCAATACCACAAATAATAATAATAATAATCATAATAATAACAACAATAATAATAATTTAAGCGAGGCATATTCTCAATAGCAGTCAAATTGTCAGGAATCAGTAACTAGGAATTAAGAAGAGAAAAAGAATCTGGTATGAAAACTAGAAAGAAGTCAAGAAAGAAATAAGATTTTAAGTGAAAAAAGTGAGTATAACATAGAAAATGTCACCAATTCAACTTGTTTTCATTGAGGTCAGAAAGTCATTATCCTTTGTGTAACCATCAGAAGGTACCTATGATAGCAGTTAGTAGGAAAAACAGGATCTCTGTCCTCAAAGGGATCATCATTCTAAATGTTGACAAATAATAAGAAGACATTGAATGTTAAAAACAGAGAAGACCAGAGTGGTACAGGAGCCTGTATCCGTGGAACCTAATTTAGGTGAGGCTGAAAATCGCCTTTTCAATGAATTGTGCACATGCAAGAAATGAAGTAAAGATAGTAGCTGGTAAAACCAAAACGAGAGTGTTTTGGACATGCGATACAGGGACTGAGGGGAAAATGACAGTGTAAGAGCGAAGCCAGACAGGAGCACTAGGCAAAGGCCAACTCCTAGATGGCTTTGTGAGCTGTCATAAATTAATGTTCATCCAAAGGGAAGTTTAAAACCACATATTTATTTGCTCAGTCATCTAGTCGTTCATTCAATAAATATAGATCTAGTGCTTTCTCTGTCCTATGTGTAGGGGAGGAAAAATAAATCTTTTCCTTCTACCCATTCATTGACTGGAGCCCGTGTAGCAAAAGACTGATTAGCAAGAGAAAGGCATATATGATCATTTAATATAAGGTTCTTTTGGTTATTGATTTTATTTTGTTTTTTTTTTTGTTTTGTGATGGGGTCTCCCTATGTTGCCCAGGCTGGTCTCAAATTCCTAGGCTCATGCTATCTGCCCTCTTCAGCCTCCTGAGCAGCTGGGTCTACAATATGGGCCACCATGCCCAGCTAGTATAAGTTTCACGTGACATGAGAACCTTCATAAGGAAGTGAGGACCTGAAGAAGCAGAGAAACCTGGTGTTTTAATACTAGGTTTGATAAAAAATGGAGAGCTTTAGAGAACTGTGATAGCGAAAAGACATGGGTAAATAGGGGTAAACTTAGCAAGGCCGAGTTCATTCAGCTTCCTTCCTGTGTCCCTTTATCTTCGACAATAAAGAAGGTGATAAAGACGCTCCAGGTATGGGAAGAGTACCTTTCACATGAGGGTCTCATAACCTGCTTCCGGGAGAAGGTGAGGGAAGGTCAGGTAGTACTTTCTGCACATGCTGGGCCTCAAATTCCATCATTCCATTGAAATATTCAATATGCTGAGATGCTGTGTTTTAGGGTAGCATGTCATGAACCCCCCCCATCACAGGAATATTCTGAGTGCTGAAAATATTTCTGTTAACAAAACAGATAAAATTCTCTGCCCTTGTGATATTTACATTATAGTATGGTAATTTCCAACAAGGCAATTGTCTCCAGGAATATCCAAAAATTGAATAAGAAAGGACAAGTAATCCTGCTGGACATTTGATAAATATTATTCACATAGTCATGATGCAGAGAGTGAATAGTGTTTTAAAGCATGAAGTGGAAGGATACTGATTTCAGAAGTGATATTATCTAGACAGAGAGAAAGAGAGAGAGAGAGAGTCAGATGGGAATTGCATAAGAGATTTCAATTATATCTCGTGTGTGTGTGTGTGTGTGTGTGTGTAATTTGAAACAAATAGAACAAAGTGTTAACATTTGCTAAATCTGGATTTTTAAAATTTATACTACTCTGCACATTAAAAATTTTTATAATTTAGAACATTTCAGACTATTTATACTGTTTAAATAATACTAAAGATAAGATTTTAAAAATGAAAGACCACATTGGGGATTTTCAAAGAGAAGAAAGTCACAGTAAAGAAATTTTGCAATACTGTTGGTGGGTTGAAATGGGATAATGCAGTGGAAATAAAAAGCAATGAGAAGATCTAATTAGGAATTAAAATGAGGGATAGGGGTTTAACTCAGTGGCAGAGCGCTTGCCTAGAATGGGTGAGGCCAACACTGCAAAAAAAAAAAAAGCCTTGGAACTAAAATCAGTAGAACTAGGTAATTTGATTGTGTGAGAAGATAACTACAGTATGACCCGGCTTGAGAGAGGAAGAAAAGAAGTGGCAAAAAGCGGTAGTTTGGGCTAGACACTCAGATAATTCTCTAAAAGCCTCAGCCAGCCTCGTTTTTTCATCACACACCATTCCCTGCCATGCATCTGCAAAAATTGTCCCAGAAAAACTTTTAATTTGTTTTCTGTCTAAGAATTTAAATGGGATAAAAGTAGCACGAGCCCTCAGATCTTTAGCTCCCTAGTTCAAAACCACAGAACCACTTCCAGGTGGGTTTGCCAAGCTCTGGCAACCTTCCATAAACCCAGTAAAAGGAAAAAGCAAAGACAGTGTGGCTTTCAAGAAATAACTCAGTGGGAAGCTTTATGACAGGAAGTTAGAATGACTTCCTCCTTTTCACTCATAATGAAATATATCTCATTTATTAAGGGCAAAGCTGTAAAATGGAAGGGAGCACATATCTACATTTTCATGTCAATAGGAACATTCTCTAGGAAGTTCTTTTGGTTTCCTGAGTTACCTAATTGCTTTGGAGGTTGGAACCTTTGTATCTTCACTTAAGGGAGGAAAATGAACAGAGTCAAACAAAAAGGAGTTGGTGGGAATCTGGGAGCTATTAGAGGATGAGCTCCAAGAAGGCGTAACGTTGACAGGTTTTAGAACGCCAGCATTTGGGTGACTAGCATCCTACAAATGTTTATTTCATTTGTGTTCTCAGCTTGTCCTACTTTATGGGGTTATTTTTTGTCTTTTAATAAGTAATCACATTAAACAAGAGTATGGGGAGATTGCTTTTCATTACCAATAGTTATAATCTTAAGCATTATATTTTTTAATCTTATAAGGCAGACATTATTATTTTACAATTGAATTACTCGTGAGGATTCTATAAATTGCTCAAGGTCATAGTACCAGTGGAAAATCAAGCCCAGAGTTTCAGGCTACACTACTCCCTTTCACGACAATCAAATTTTAGGGCCCCATATATTCAGGAAATTATAGAAAGAAAAGATTCAGCTTCAAGATGATCAAATATTAATTATCTCCAGGCTACTTTGATATTTTTCATTCTAAATGTGTTTAAAATGTTCTGGTTACTTAATTATAACAATTAAATTTAGACAAGGAAATGAGGGAATCCTTGCCATTTACTAAATATATGTTTCTGTTTCTTTAGGGGAGATTTTTTTATGAGTTTAGATGAGAAATAGGGTTATTTTTATTATTACAGTTATAATGGTTTGTGTTGATATTAAAATGGAACAGGTTTTCAGGATGGTGTTATCTAATTTCTTGTGCTCTAGATTAGGCAAAAATCTGAAGAGGAACATATGCTATACAGATGGTTATCTTATCATTCACTTATTCATTCAGCAAAAAAATGATGTGATCCAATTTCTACTGTTTTTAAATGACTGCTAAGGTCTATTGATACAGATTTAAATGGAAGTTCCCTGAATCACATGTTCACAGTAGAAGAAGGCTAACTTAAGTAATTTCATTAAAAGTATAGATATGATACATATGATACATATACCAGAGGCAATGGTGGCTCACAGGAGGGAATTATTCATTAGTAAGTATTTATTGAGTTCTAACTAGATGTGAAACATAGTGTTTTGTACTGGATACACAGTGGTGATGGAGCCATAATTCTTATGCATGGCTATCCCAGAGCCTAGCCAGAGGTGAATGGGAATTAAGAGGCAATTTCAATATATTAAGTATGCCTGGCATAAAGTAGGAATTGGTTTAATGACTCTCTAATGAAAGAGTAAAGGAGAGGAATAAATGAGGAGGGGAAGGAAGGTGGGGAAAAGAGAAAGTTCTAGAAGGGGAGGAAGCATTGATTACTATAGGAACATTGATAAAAAACTTAACCAGGTCTTGGAAGTTTAGAAGTACCTTCTAGGAGGAAAGGAAATCAACACATGTGAGCATGAGAAGTTAAGTAGGTAGTAGAGGAGTTTCAGGCAGAAAGAAAAGATCATAAATAATGGTATATGTCTTCCCTAAGAAATGTGGATGTGTCTGAAAATAATTTTTTTTCTAAAATAGCAAAGCTCTTCAGAGGCAAATACATCACTGTTTCACATTCACCTCTTCCATCAAACCCTGTTTTATGGGAACCATGATTTTCTAAATAACAAACATCACAATGATAACCAGCTGGGAAAAAAGTGACTGCTTTACTTAATAGTAGAATTCCCAGGGACCAAAGCACTTTCTAGATTTCTCTTTTTAAGTTTGCTCTGTACACACTCACCAATTCTGAGAAAGTTGAAATCATGACAAATGTAGTGTAAAGAATACAGCTGAGGATTTTAACTGTGTGCAAGACACATCTGCCACAATTCATCTTTATTATCTTCCAATAGCACAGGGCTTAAATCAAAAGGAGTTGGCATCAGTTATAGCCATGTTCAAAACCACGCTCTGCCAATATCCCATTGCTTGATAGCAAACAAACAAATTCCCTTCTCTGAGTTCAACTTTCTCTTCCATAAAATGGAAGTAATACTACTGACTAGTCCATAGGGTTATTGGGGATATTAAATAGTATACAAATAGATTAGTACCTATTCAATGTTCAAGTATATTAACTATAATCACCTTTGTTATTAAAGTTCTTGAAAATACAGGGATGCTAAATAAATTGAGACAGATGGATTGATTTAAGAATGAACAGATGAGAAAAATTGGAAAGAGTTTCTACCTGTCTCTATTAAATGCCTTTTTCACTTGAAAAAAAAGATCTATTAAGCCCATGACTGTCTAGCCACGTGGGTGGCATGGAGTAGCCAATGCTTTCCTGTTTGTTGCACTAAGCTTACTATCGTGAGCATCTCTCTTAAATTCACTTAGATTACTTTGTTAGCTCTTCTGATTCTGAGTGAATAAATTATATAAGGTTAATTATGACCCTATAATCCAGTAAGATAGCCATAAGTCATGACAATACTCAAAGGTATCTGCCTGTTCTTGTATCACTGATCCTTATTAAAAGGTCTCTGGTTTTTTGATGACTTCATTGCAGACTGTTGATATTTTCCTCACTGGTAAGCAAATATATATATATATATATATATATATATATATATATATATATGTTTTAACCTTCTCAAGAGGGATCTAGCATCTATACATTTACATGCAATTACATGTGAAACAAAGCATGCAGGCTTAGAGTGCCCCAGATCTCAGCCTTGGTGCTCTGTAGTGGTGACTGGTGATCAACAGAGTTTCATGTTATTATACATCATCTACAGACTAAGGAATTTAATTTTCTAGCCCAGCCCTCTAACCTAAGTCTCCAGACTTGAATATTCAACTGCCCACTTATCATACTTATTTACCTAATAGATATCTCACATTCTAACATTTTCAAATTCAAAATCCAGGTCTTTTCCTGGAGTGGTGGTGCACACCTGTAATCCCAGCACTTGGGAGGCTGAGTCAGGAAGATCACAGGTTTGAGGCCAGCTTTAGCTACTTAGTGAGACCCTCAGCAACTTAGTGAGTTCCTAAATCTCAAAATAAGAAATAAAATAGGGCTGGTGTTATAACTAGGAGATAGAATGCCTCCGGGTTCAACTTCTGGTACAAAAAATAAATCCACATCTTTGTCTTCCTGAATCCCCAGGCTGCTCGATCCTTGATACTCTATATTTCACCTGATTGCAAATCCATTCTTTCAGTAGCATAGGCCAATAGCATTAGAATCATCTTTTGACTTCGCTCATATCTTTTTAATCAACCAGGAAATCTCATTGGTTCATTCTTCACATTCATAATTCTGTCACTTCCTGCTACCTCCATTTTAGGTTCCCTGAACTAGCAGCCATCATTAATTTACCTTTACTAATGAAATAATCTCCTAACTCATCTCAGTTATTGGACCCTTAACCTTACTTACAGCCTCTTCTCAACACCTCAAGCAGAGACATCTTTTTTACAAAGTAAACCAGGTCATGTCCCTCCATTGTATAAGAACCTACAAAGGTTTCCCATCTCATTCAAAGTCAAAGTTCTTACAAATTCACGTCTTGTATGCTCTGGCCCTTTGTTACATATCTGTCCTACTTTCCCTTTCACTTCTTCTGGGCGCCATCCCAACACATCAGTCCCTTTGTTCTTCCATTATAACATCAGAAGGCTCTTTCCTAGGGTCATTTCCCTAGCTACTCTCTTTGCTTGGAAAGCTCTGCCCCAGATACACACAGGTCTCCTGTCCTTCCCTCCCAGTGCTTGCTCAAGCCTCTGCCCTAAGCAACCAGTTAAGTACTAAAAACTATCCCCTTCTTACACAGGTCTACCTCTTTTTCCTCCATTTGATATGCCATCTTTTAGTATTTTATACTGTTTATGAATTAATTTATTTTTGATGATAATATATTGTCAGTGTCCACAGTTAGAATATAAACTAAAAGGCAGGAAAGAGTTTCTGTATTTTAACTTGGTATTACAAAGCTCCTAGATCATAATGAGACACTCAATAAATACTTATGGAGTGGAAGAAGGGAAACAAGCCCCCATGTATTAATCACCTGTCACCCATCTTAATAGAAACTTTGTGTTCTGCCAGCTAATCCTCTTAATAACCCAAAAAGATTAGAATCATGATCCCCATTTTACAGAAAACAGGTTGAAAGTAAAAAATATATCTGCCTAGCCAGGCATGGTGGGCATGGTGGTGCATGACTGTACTCCCAGTACCTGGGAGGCTGAGACAGGAGGATAGCAGGTTCAAAGCCAACCTCAGCAACTCAACGAGGCACTCCACAATTTAGTGAGACCCTGTTTCAAAATAAAATATGCCTGGGGATGTAGCTCAGAGGTAGAATTTCCCTGGGTTCAATCCCCAGTACCACACAGATACAGACACAGACCACAGACACACACACGCACAACACTATATTCATATATCTGCTTGTGATCACTCAGAAAGTAGGAATGCAAGGCTCGAGCCCTGTTCTGTCTTTCTTTACAATCCATGTGTTTTCCTTGCTCTAATCCTGTAGGCCATATGGAAGTGACTGGATTGTTTCTGAAAGGATCTGTAAAATGCAGTGAAAAAAATGTATTCACTGATTCTTTTCAAATAATGAGCTTGATGAAGATGTTTCTGTAAATACTGAAAAGAATGATTTTTTCAATGTGATGCCAGGCTCATACACTGATAAATTATAAAATGTCTTCTTACTCTTCCAATTTCTATACTTTCATCATATTATAAATTTGTTTTTCCACCAAATGAGTAAACAATTTGTGATATATGTATAGATTTAAATACCACTTACTCCAAGACCAAAAAATAAAATAAAATAAAATAAAACAGTGCAGAAAGCCCCTCTCAATAGACTTTCTGAGAACAAGTCCTAAAAACAAAAACAAAACAAGTTTTCATCTTACCAGAAACCATGCAATGAAAAATGTACACTGTGCTCTTCTTCACAATGATAAATTTGTGGTCTGTCCAAGACAATGTCTCCGTGGTCAAAACCACTTTGATATGGCCAGATTGAGGAAAATAATGTGGTTTCATTGATTGCAATTTTTGATAAATATAGCTTGCCCCAAATAAATTATCACATTTCCCTCTAAGAACATAAAACATTATAATGTAATGCTCACCACTACATTATCTAACCTACTTGGAAAATGTTTCATAAAGCATTGGCATATTACATGAGCAATATGAAGTAGATAGATGTCTCCCATCTTGACGCCTCTTAAAAATTGCATTAAGTGGAGTGAAACATTCATAAAACATTATGCTCTTCCTTGTACTTACAATTTAGAACAACATAATACCATTTACTTGGGACTGTTTATATATAAAGAGGCTAGAAAGATAAAGCAGGCTGGCTTTTCCCCAGAACATAGGACAATCTAATAAAACACTTGGGCAATTTAGCAGGTGTTGAGTCACTTCTGTTTTATGTCTATACTTCTATTTCCCCCCTTCTTTTCACTTCACAATCGTTATGCTACTTTTCAAGTCACATTATTTGACAGGGTCCTCATACTAGTCCTTGACATGTAGGCAGGCAGGTATTATCTTCTTTCCTCCTAAAGCGTTCACTGATTTCCCATCTGAAGTCTCAGCAGTAATTCCCTGAGACTTTATAATTCTCTCATGACACTGTACTGCTATGCTGCAGTCATTCCCCTGCATATCTGATTGCATTTGTGCTGTTTCCTTTATATTCTTATACTTGTATTTGTATGTATTTCTCCTATAATTTCTGTCAAATGCCCTCCAGTTCCAACCCTACCTTAGTTTCCTTACCTAAAAAATAGATAAATTAGTAACCCTTGCCTCATAAGGATGCTGTAGGTGTTAACGAATGCAATGAGCATGAAGTACTCAGCACAATGCTGAGTGGGTGTCGTGGAGCCTGAGCATTTGGCCAGTACTCTATTTTACATGAACAATGACTGCCTATCTATCATCATGGTGCTGACCGGGACCATATATGAGTAGATGCTCAGTAATGTGTGTTGAACTAAGAAGTGAGTAAAACACTCTAATTGTGCTATATTTTCTTTCTCTAATAAAAATGTTAATTTTAATTAGTTAAATATATACCAATAACTTACTTGGGAAATATTTACAATATTATGTTACTTAAACTTTATGAACTAATAGGCTTGGGGGAGAGAAACAGGAGGTAAAATTCAGATCAGAATAATAAGATTTTGCAACCAGCCTTAGGAAAGGTAATGTAAGCCCAAGCTTTAGAACAGTCCTGGCATGTCTCAGTGGAGACAAAAATCAAGGGTATATGGGAATACAGAAGGAATTTCGCAAAGCTTAGAAAGTGGTTGCAAAAACTCTGAGTCATAAAATCAGAAAGCCTTTGAACATTTGAATGGAAAACGAGCCACAGGAGAAAAAATGGTTTTAAGCATGTGGCTTGTTTGGAAAAGAAAAAGAAAAAAAGGATCTGGCAAGCTAGAAAATGTAAATAGAAATTAATAATAAAACATTGATTATAATAACTAGTAACTGTGTAAAATTCCACTGATTGTCAGTTTTAAAGTGATAACTTTGATGCTTGATTTTGGCAAATGCAAAAATTGTTTTAAACAATTTATAGATTCCATCCTGAGCAATTTCTTCATTGACCTTTTTCAGGTCATTGGTCTTTAATTTCTTGTCTGTGAACTGTACATGGGTTTTCTCTAGATTAATACTCTCATTACAGGTAAGGGGATTCTATATTATTTCCATTTTATGGAAACATTGAGAAACACATAAATAGAATAAAAGGCTCACAGTCATACTTGTTTGTAAGCAGGAAAGGAAGTGCACGTCTTCTCACTCCTCACTTGTCCTCCTCTTGTCAATGTAGTCACTCGTTTATGCAACCTATTGAACTGCCCACTGTGGGCCAAGTACTGTGCTTGCCACTAGAAATCCAGCAGTAAACAAAGAAACAGTTTCCTGCTGTCAAATTGCTCAGTCTTCCAAATGAAACAGACAAGCAAGCACAGACCCAAGCCAGGGAGCACACACGGGAGGAGTCTGTCATTTGGGCTCCAGGAACAGAAAAGCCATCCTCCAGGAGGATCTGAAAAAGGGAAGAATAATGAGCAGTCAGCCAGTGAAGCAAGATAGGGGGATAAGCAGAAAGAGGGGAATGCATTTTAGTCAGCACATTTTATTATGTAAATTCATATGCTGTGTTTTTCCACTCTTACTCATCTGCGGTATGACCAGAAGTCATATTTTTCAAAACTGTTCCCTACCAATGTGCATCTGTGGTAATCCTTCCCCTTAGCATTCTGCAGTATTATTAAATCATCCTTTATGTCTTGATTAGGAAATAAATCTTGTCATAACATTTCAAATCCCCCTATAAAATATAGCCAATAAAGAAGAACAAAAATAAAAACTAAATAAAAAATGTAGCTCTGAATTTTCAGCTCTTTGAGGAAATTTTATTAAGGGAATCTAAAATAAAAATGTGCAACATGCCATGAATTATATGAAATAGGCTGGGTCAGATGATGAATGGATGGTATGAGTCTACTCTGCAGCAAAGAGGGGAACGCCCTATGATCAGTCCTTGTTCTTTTGTGCTGTGGATTCCCTGTGCCTACTCAGAAAATGTTCCATGTTAGAAAACTTAAAGGATGTAAAAGCAACAACTTACTAACCCATGTCTCTGGACAGCAAAACCAAAGATATATATGATAGGGTGACATCTTACTGAAGAGCTTAAAGCAATGAGATTTCTCAGAAGGAACCGTAGATTTATGTCAGGATAACAACTCCCAAGTGCTTTTGACACCACTACAATTGCCCATGGCTGACATGGCTAATTAATAAGGATTCTTTTTTCTATGAAGTAGCCTCAGGTTTTCTTTCAGAGGATCAGCTTAGCAGGTCGCTTCTCCTGGTGTAGCAAAAATACATAAGTTAGTAAAGTAAACAAATAATTAAACTCGAGGTTTCAATCTCAGTTTCAACAAGTTAACATATCTAAACCTCAAATTGCCCCTCTGTAAAATAGAGATAAAGACACTTCCCTTACTTATTTATTATGAAGATTGCATAAAATTTCCTGGATAACGCATGATATAGAGTAGGCACTCAGTAAATGTTTGTTTCCTCCTTTTACTCATGCTGACATAAATGGGAATGAGGCAGCTTCCAATTGAGGCAGATTCTGATAAAACATGCTAAACATTTTAGATAGAGACTATATTTCTCTTTGATGGAGTGGTCATGGTAAGCTTTATTTCATGGAAAGATAATGGTAAAATAAGTTAAATCTAGAATACACCTTCTCTGAAAAGGACTTGAAGTCATTGTTGTTTTATCTGTCCTAAAGTTAAAAAACAAGTAGAAATTAACAGCCTTCTTGTGATGAATGAGTCTGAACTTTACAGTGAGATGGCCCTTGTTAAAGAAGGACTTCTGTTTACTGCCTCCCTCTTTCCTTTATTCATAGAAAAAATTTACTACCCACACCCAATGAATTGCTCAAGATGGGATTAACCAAACATAAAATATATATATATCAAATGGCTAGTCAATATGAGGAATATTTCTAATGTGAAACATGCCACACCCTTTGAGCTGTTTATCTAGTTTTGCCCTTTATGAGTACCAGAATTTTGACTCTGAAATTCAAGTATATTACACTGAATTTAGACTTCTATCTATAAACATACATAATGGCTTGTTACTTGGGGCTACTTGGGGACAGCAAAAAAGTGTTGAGGAAAGTTGATCTAGACACAAGAATGATAATTATATGCTTTGATTCTGTAATAAATATATTAATTTGTTGGTATAGTTGCTATACCAACTATATGAATGATACTCAGTATGGATGAGCCATTTGTGAACCAAAAAGAAAAACTCCCTCACATCAGCATGTTTATATGCAGATAAGGAAGGCAGACCTTAACAATATAATCAACCAAACCACCCCTACATGCACGAAAATAGATTATAATTATACTGGGTGCTCCAGAGAAAAGTAACATACCTAAATAACACACACACACACACACACACACACACACACACACACACTGCTTCCAACACCTCCGAACTGTGGAAATGATGAACAATCATAGCTGAAGCTAAGTGAATAGAAAATTATGAAAGGACAAGAGATGAATTAACGTCAGGAAGAATTCTGAGTCTGCACATCCCTGAGGTCCCAGACTAACATGCCAGAGATAAAAATTCAGAGAGGTAAAGAAAGGTAGACAAATGGCTTATTGGCAAAATACATTGAAAGAAAGCATGACAGTTTTAGTCACCAATCAATAGCCTGCACTCCGAGCAGATCCATTGCTCAGGTGTCAAGGGGTAGCCTCCATAGCCCCTCATTGGTTTTTTTATATGTGAAATGGCCTGGCCAGCATCTGAGGACACATACATCTTATTCTCAGAGATTCTAAGCAGCAACTTCCTTAAACCAAAACCACACAGGAATTACAGGACATGTTAAGGAGTTCCTGCTCAGCCTGACTTAACAGAACATCAGGTACCTGTCCTTCATTCCCTCTGCCTCCAGAATTGCCACTTGGAACAGGGTCTGAAGATGCAACAGTCTCAGAATTATTAACTATAGAAATATTAATTGTGTAATACCCAAACCCTAAGCATGAGTACCAGCTGTGAATGAGCAGTCACATCATTTTTAGGGTTCCAAAAATCAGTGAATCACCTATTCTGCTATTAGATGTATGGGAAACACATTGGTGGAACCATATAATGATTGGGGTGATACAGTTTTAGAAACTCACTTTCCCTTTTAGGGAAAAAAACTTATATTTTCAATATATGTCAGTTCATGCTATGAAAAGATGGGTTTTTCTAGAGCACCATGAAATTATGGATCAAGTATGAAAGGGGAAGAAAATGAGAATGAATAAGCTACCTGAATAGATGGTATCAGAACATGAGCCATGTCTTTTTTTAAGTTTTTTCTTTTATGCTATTTATTCCATGAGGAACAATCTAGAATTTTTTTTATTTCATTAGTGCATTGCAATCATACATCTTGAAGGATTTCAGGGTGGTTGACGTATACATGCACTCATTGGTCAATTAGCCCTCCCCCAATTCCCATCCCCTGCCTCCTCCCTCCCTCCTCCCCATTTTCAGCATAGTAGTTGACTTTGATATCTTTATGTATGTCCATCCTGTGCACCAGTTTTTTTCCCTCTCCTTCCCTCTTGTCTCTCCCAGTTAGTTCACCTTCTGCTCATCTGAGGTTTTCTCTCTTTGTCTGGAGTCCCTCCTGTGTGGGGTCGAGGCTAATCCTCCTGTGACCTCAGTACTAGGGTACTCTGGGGCAGGGCTGGGGGCTCACCTGCCCCACGTCCCCAGTGCAGGGAGGAGGGGTTCTCTGGGGGCGGGGCCAAGTGCTCTCCCACCTCATGTCCCCAGCGCTGGGGGTGTCTACAGGGGCGGGGCCAAGGGCTCTCATTCCCCGCATCCCCAGCTCTGGGGGTCTCTGAGGGTGAGATAGAGGTTTCACCTGCCCTGTGTCCCCAGCGTGGGGGTCTCTGGGGGCAGGTCCAGGGGCTGACCTGCCCGTGTTCTCAGTGCTGGGCCACTGGGGGGGGGGCAAGTCTCATCTACCTATGTCCTCAGTTCTGGGGTGTTCCAGGACAGTGTTGGGCTGCTCATGGGGTGCCATGGCTCGCCAGCTCATGTTCTCAGAGTTAGGCTGCTCCTGTGTATGGCCACCACTTCTTTGCCTCTCCTCATCACACTCGTTGCGGGAGCAAAGTCTCATGGCCCACCCCTCGAAACCATCGTCGTTGTAGGTGCAAGTCTGGATTGACTTCGGCTTCGTCATGTTCCAGAGTTGATCTGTTTCAATGCTGGTCTATAGTCACTGTTTTCACAAGGATCTGCTGTCTCTTTGTTGTTGGTCTCTGGGAGTTGCAATGTAGGCATGGCCCTGCATAGATGGCACCTTCGCCTCCACTTTCCACTTACCAGGTGAAATGCGTGGAGTTCTGTATAGCCCCCCACACTGTCCACTGCCTCACACTCTACTGCTCTTCGGCTCTCTTTGTTTTGTTGAGTTTTGGCTGCTCTACTTTTCTTGTTAAGAAGCAGTCTTCCCGCCGGCCAAGTTCCGAGTTTCAGAGTGCCGGCAACACGCTGCCTCCCTTTATCTCACTCACCCATGTTCTTGTTGCTGGGCGGCTCCGGGGGGCCATGCCATATCTGTCCATGTCCTCAGTGCTGGGGTATTCTGCGCCGGTGCTAGGCTACGCGAGGGGGGGCATGTTTCACCCTCTCGTTTTCTCGGTGTTGAGCTGCTCCTGGGCCTGGCCGCCTCATCTATGTCTCTCCGCCTTGCTTTCTTTGTGGGGGGGCTGAGGCTCACGTCCCACTCTGTGCAGTCATCGCCATTGTAGGTGTGGATCTGGTTCAACTTGGGCTTCATCGTGGTTCAATGTCGACTGCATTTGATGGTGGACTATAATCACTGGTTTCACAAGAATCAGCTGTTTCTTTGCTGGAGGACTCTGGGAGTCCTGGTGTTGGCATGGCTCAGCCAAGATGGTGCTTTTGTCTCTGCTCTCCCCTTACCAGGTGAAATGCTTTGAGCTCCCTACTGCCCTCCTCTCTTTCCACTGCCTCGCATTCTGCTGCACTTTGTTTCTCATTGTTTTGTTGAGTTTTGGTTGCCCTACTTTTCTTGTCAAGATGTAGTCTTCCCGCCGGCTGAGCTCCAACTCTCAGATCACCGGTGAGATGCTGCCTCTCGCTATCCCGCCATCTTGGTTCCCCCCATGGTTTTTTAATCTAGGGCTCAACTGCATTTCTAGAAAGGAATAAAATATGTGTGTTTTGAGGATCAGAAGATACTTATTAGGAGATAACATCATTGCCATGTTCAATATATTTAACCAAAAATATGATAACATATATTAAATTAAACATATAATAAAACTTACATATATAGTTTATTAGAGTATATATAAATATATATAAAGCATATATAAATAAAGTATATATATATATGTGTGTGTATGTATATGTATATGTATATTTAGATTCTTAGTTAACTTCTACATATACTTCCAGAAACTTACCACTATGCTTAATAAAACAGGGATAAAAATGCCCAATAGTTGGAAGAAATTTAGGAAGAATAACTGGGTATTCAGATGTTTGTAGATGAATGCACATAGTAGGGGTAGTAATCAATGGGAATATAAATTTATACTATAACAAGATTAGCATTATCTCAAAATTCTGAAATTTGTGAGAACAGGCCCCACATTAGGAAGGGCACTACTCCTCCTTCAAAAGAATTAGATAGCATAGTAGTGAAGGGGAAAAAAGTCATAAAAGTATAAACTCCCAGGAAAGATACTTGTGAACCTGATGCTTGAAGCTATATGAAATCTATTTGGGTGAGGATAAAAAAAAACAAACACTGAAGTAATGTTGTTAGAGGCTGCTAAGGAGACCATCCAATTAACTACTTTCCTTTGGCTTCTGATACTTTTCCCTCCTCTAGCTGATCAGTCTATGTCTTCCCTGACAGGTCCCCTTCCTCTGCCATTCCCTAATGATGGTGTTACACCATACTGCAAGGCTCTTCTCTCATCTACATCTATGAATTTCCTCATTTGTCAAATTGCTTTCATGTCTTTTATTTCCACCTATAAACAGATGTTTCCTAAAGCTATGACTTCCACCCTGATATCTCATCAAAGCCTCTGTTTTCATATGCTTGGCTGGTCACAGATGCTTCAAATAACACATCCAAACTGGAGCTACACATCATTCCCCTAAAATAGGACACATTTCTTTCTATAGTCTTCAGTTACTTGAAAGTATTGCCATCGAATTGGATAGAAGCCTCTGTCTTTGAATCTCCAACCTGTCAACTTTAAAATTTTGTTCAATCCTACTTCTGAAATTTCCTTACAGTTGTTTTCTCCACTACAGTGACTTAGTTTTTGCCCTTATCATCCTTGATTGTCCTCTTGTGATAGCCTTCTGACTGGTTAGTTCATGTCCAACATCCACCTGCCACTCTAGCCTATGGACTTTCCACTCTATCTCTCCATCACTATCAATTGCAGCCCATGGAAAGCCTTAGGTAGGGTTAGGATGACTGCATCTTAGAGTTAATGTAAGACATTCATACACTGAATAAGAAGTTGCCCTGATAATCTGTAAGATTGGGTTGCCAACCAAGGACCAAAGACTAGCTGCCTATAGTTACTGAAGTTGCTTATTCAAAGAAAGACTCTTTTGCCCCACCACAAAGTACTGACTCAGGATCTCCTGAGTTTAGATCCTTGAATTGTATTTTTGTAGGCATCCCTAATGACTGTGGTGCACATCTATTTTTGGAAACTCTAAGATGTCATTCAATTATGAGATTCAGCAATTATAGCACTCTAATAAGAGTCTAATTTGCTATTTCAAGAGACTAGTTATGAAAGCATTTCATGCAATGGCAGCATCATTACACTAAGCACAAAGCTTTCTCAGTGGTTCCCATTAAATGAAAAATTCATTTGAATGCATAAATTCTGGTAAATTTGTGAAAATAATAGCATAACATTAGAGGCTTGTCTCATGCACATTTTTCCAACACATATATCTAATGAGCTTTATTTACTTTCACAGTAATGTTAAGGGGTCACACATGAAGAGTTCAAGAATATGTCTGACAAAAATAATGGGGAATATTATCCTAAGAAAAGCATTTAGAAATTAGGGTGCTAATTATAAAAATAAAAAGCAAATATGATTTAGCAGAATGGAGAAAAAGGGAGATAAAAGTAAAGTACTTAAAGTAAATATTTATTTTTTTCAGTTGACTCTTTTAACTAATGAAAAAATCCCTGCCTAATAAACCACATAACATGTTTCCTATAACAGTAAGTTCTTTTTTTTTTTTGCGGTACCGGGGATTGAACCCAGGGACGTTCTACCTCCACGCTACCTGGCCCTATTTTTTATACTTTATTTTGAAACCGGGTCTCACGAAGTTGCAGAGGGCCTCACTAAGTAGAGAGAGAGAGACAGGGAGAGAGAGAGAGTTCTTATGGATGTTAGTAGCTCATGACTTAGTAGTGTAAATAAGCCTCTATATAATTTAATTACAGTAGATAATATTTTATTGTCAAATAACTGTTATAAGTAAACTATTATGCAAGAATAAAGATAAGAATTATTTTTTCTTCCTTTTGCAAAATGTTTTCTACAAGGAGAAAATTTATAAGTGTAAACCTAAACTTTATGGCATACTAAGGTATCAGAGGTTGCATTTTAACACATAAGCAGCATATTTGAACATGGATGACTGAAAATGGAAATATAGATATATTCATTAGCAGTGACATATGCATTTGTTTATAATTAATGATATAAATAACTTTTATGTTAATCTGGGCTATCCACAAATTTTTAAGTATAAAGGCTATTGTTTCAATATTAGATGCATATTTATTTAGAATAATAATACATTTTCTCATAGAAACAATTTTGCAAAGTATGCTGAGGATCTCAGGCTAACACACAACTGCTATTAAACCCATAATGAATTTAACTATAATACTAATGGGACTATCTGAAACCTGAGGTTTTGAGGCAAGAGACCAAAAGGGCAGAAATAAGGGAAAGAAAGAATATTTTATTTCCTTTTTACAACAGAGATGCCCTTAGACATGTTTTGGAGGACTCATGCTTCTTTGCCATATTGCATCTTGTTCCCTTCCCAACATCCCAGCAACCACTGCTATTCAAAGCCAATTACTACAACACCCCTTATCATGGGATATAGCTAGGTAATGGGAAAACCCTACCCCTGTGTCAATTACAACTTTGGCTGAATATACCAGAAAATAGAGTAGCTTAGACAAAGGAAATAATCCAGACCTAGTGGAGGTGGTTTCATGGTTATGAGGGATTCAGTTTCCTTTTCTCTCTCTCTCTCTCTCTCTCTCTCTCTCTCTCTCTCTCTTCTCTCCTCTCTCTCTCTCTCTCTCTCTCACACACACACACACACACACACACACACACACACAAACACTGAGGATTGAACCCAGGAATGTTCTACCTCTAAGCTATACCCCCAGTCCTATTTTATTTTTTTTGTTTGGAAATAGGGTCTTACTAAGTTGCAAAGGGCCTTGCTAAGTTGCTGAGGCTGGCTGAAAACTTGTGATCCTCCTGTCTCAGCCTCCCAAGTAAACAAGTACTGGGATTACAGATGTGTGCCACCATACCCAGCTTCTCTGTTCTTTTTTTATTTTTTTAATTTTTTTAAATGTTACCTCAAAGTCCAGAATACTTGCCAGAGGTGTAGTCAACATGTTCATACTTCAGACAGCAACGCAAGAAGCAAGGAAGGGTGAAAAAAACATTTTCAAAATGAGGCATTTTTCTTTAAGGAATCCTCCGTTTATACTTTTTTTAGCTAAAATCTAGTCACTGGCACATTTGACTGCTGTGGTTACTAGGAAATATAATATTGTAGCTGCATCCTTAACCATCCCAAATGAAATTGTAGATGTGTTGCTGAGAATGAAGGGGACAATGGATATTTGCAGGCAATTAGTAACCTGTGCCATATTCCTTGACTGTCCAAGTCTCCAGATTACTTGCCCCCTTTCCTACTCACTCCATGAAGCTATCCCAGTTCAATATGTTTTTAAATGTTTAATTAGTGATAATACTCCTCCTAGAGCAATCGTTCTCACCTTCTGGTTGCACTAACAGCACTTAAAGGGTCTTTAAAAACTTCTGGTGTCAGAGCCGGGCTTGGTGGCGCACGCTTGTAATCCCAGTACTTTGGGAGGCAGAGACTGGAGGATCAGGGTTCGCGGCCTGCCTCAGCTCTCTCGCTCTCTCTCTCTCTCCCTGTCTCTCTCTCTCCTTAGTGAGGCCCTCTGCAACTTCGTGAGACCTGGTTTCAAAATAAAGTATAAAAAATAGGGCTGGGGGCGTAGCGCGGAGGTAGAACGCCCCTGCGTTCAATCCCCGGTACCGCCAAAAAAAAAAAAGAAAAGAAAACTTCTGGTGTCTAGGCCATGCCCAAGCTAGTTAAGTCAGAAACTCCAGCAGCAAGACTCAGACCCCAGAAGTCTTTAAAAATGTCTCTATGTAAGGAACTATAGAAATGATCCCTGAAAGTATAGCATGTATGTCACTGTCACTATGAACTACATTATGATGTGAGACTAAAATGCACCAATAAAAGTATAACCCCCCCAAAAAATGTCTCTATGTGATTCCAGTGTGCAGCCAAGTTTTAGAGCCACTGTCCTAAAGAAGTTTGAAAAGAAAACAGTTAACCCAAATGATACTATATTCTGTCACTTCTTTCTGTAACAACTGCATGTCCTGAGTACAGAATAATTTTGAGAGTGGAAGCACTTCCAATTGTCTGTCTTTGGTTCTGTTTTCTTATAAAAACAATACCCCTCCTTTTTTTTTATCAATAGCATCTTCCCTTCTATAACATCTAAGACACTAGATTCTCTGAAAAAATCCCAACTTTTCTTTATCAGTTTTGGTCATTTTTGATCCTTTACTTTTCACACACTCCCACATCCATCAAAACATTCTATGTGGCTCTAAAATAATTCTCAGCTTTGTCCATACCTTTATCCTATTCAAAATTTAACCAGAAACCAAAGGGACATTTAAAATACACCCATGCAAATCTGATCATGCATTCCTCAGATCCCTACAATAGCTTCCCGTTTATCTAGGACTCTCTGACCTGCAAGATGCCCCTCCAGTCTATCCTCCTGTCTCACCGAGGCCACTCACCACATTATTGCACATAGTGACCTCCTTTCTTTCCTTCTCCCCTTGTAATTAACCTCTGTTTGCCAAGCTCACTGAATCCCAGACCTCTGGTAGGAGGCCTCCATTGCTTCCCACGGCCTAGGACCGAACCGAAGCCATACTTCCTCAGGTCCCCAATCACACTTAGGAAGCATTGTTTAGAAGGCTCCAATTATTTCCTCAAGGACACAGAACACTTATCATTATTTAGTTCCTAAACCTAGGACTGTTCCTCTCACAGAGTATGCATTCAGTAATATAAAGATTTTCTGAATGAATTTTCAAAAGAGTGAGTAGTATGGAATACAGACATTCAAGAGGTAGATGGGAGACAACTGAAATGGTCATAAGCAGCTGCTTGTAATGTAGGGACTTGTGAACCATGTAAATTTCTCTCCCTTTTTTTCAATAAGTGTCTATGTCTCTGCAGGTTGTGACTTGATCCCAGTACAGTACCTTCGCTGGGGCGACCCTGAGCCCATTGCAGCCGTGGTGTTTGCCTGCCTCGGCCTGCTGGCCACCCTGTTCGTGACTGTTATCTTCATCATCTATCGTGATACTCCGGTAGTCAAGTCGTCCAGCAGGGAGCTCTGCTACATCATCCTTGCCGGCATCTGCCTGGGATACTTATGTACCTTCTGTCTCATCGCGAAGCCCAAACAGATTTATTGCTATCTTCAGAGAATTGGCATCGGGCTGTCTCCAGCCATGAGCTACTCAGCCCTAGTAACCAAGACCAACCGTATTGCAAGGATCCTGGCTGGCAGCAAGAAGAAGATCTGCACCAAAAAGCCCAGATTCATGAGTGCCTGCGCCCAGTTAGTGATCGCTTTCATCCTCATATGTATCCAGTTGGGCATTATCGTGGCCCTTTTCATAATGGAACCACCCGACATAATGCACGACTACCCAAGCATCCGGGAAGTCTACCTGATTTGTAACACCACCAACCTAGGAGTCGTCACTCCTCTCGGATACAATGGACTGCTGATTTTGAGCTGCACCTTCTATGCATTCAAGACCAGAAATGTCCCAGCTAACTTCAACGAGGCCAAGTATATTGCCTTCACAATGTACACCACCTGCATTATATGGCTAGCCTTTGTGCCCATCTACTTCGGCAGCAACTACAAAATCATCACCATGTGTTTCTCCGTCAGCCTCAGCGCCACAGTGGCCCTGGGCTGCATGTTTGTGCCAAAGGTGTACATCATCCTGGCCAAACCCGAGAGAAATGTGCGGAGCGCCTTCACCACGTCCACCGTGGTGCGCATGCACGTTGGGGATGGAAAGTCATCCTCCGCAGCCAGCAGGTCCAGCAGCCTCGTCAACCTGTGGAAGAGGAGGGGCTCCTCTGGGGAAACCCTAAGGTAAAAGTTGGGGCAGGGGGCGGCAGTGGGGCATAGCTGCTGTACCTGAAGCCTTGGCATTTGCTTCCTAGGTCTAGAAATGGGACAGATCCGAGTGATTCTATGGAGGGCAGGGGGCCTTAGGGCTTGAGAGCTTTTCACTGAATGCTTTTGGGGGGTTAATTGAATGTGGGTCTACTTATTCAGGCCAAGACTAGAAACATGGAAATTGAGATCGCTGATAAAGCAGTAAGTTATAGCAAAAGGGGAGTGAGTTCAGAAGGGCAGAGAGAGCAGAGTTATGTCACTGAGCTAAGGCCTCCAGGTCCTGAGAGTATGGAGATATATTGTGGGCTAAGTTTTAGTTCACAAGAGCAGAGAGATTATTACAAACAAATATTATTCTGAGAGCAAAGTGCCAAGATCCTTATGCCTCCAACTGCATTTGCATTTGAAGCTCTTGACTGCCCATCCCACAGAGGCATGAAGATGTAGTTTGTATTTTAGTTCATAATGGGCAAGTTGAACTCTTGGGAAGATGTTTAAATACCTAAAAATAAAAGGGCAAAACAACAAAGTGGCTTTGCATATAAGTCTTCTAAACAACTTGTCAGCTTCCCAATTCTCCATTGCCTATCATCCCATCCCTTCCAAGTTCAGTATCATAAACAGCAGCTATTAGATCATTTATATCTGAAAATAATCTGGATCCAACAGCCAATAAATTATTTCCCCCATGTGGGGGGTCTTCCTTATGTTATACAGATATGATACTTTAAAAGATATTGAAAGCATGTTATCAGTGGGTTGAGAGCAAATTTTGAGGTATTAAAAAAGCTGTATAGGAGCCGGGCGTGGTGGCGCACGCTTGTAATCCCAGTACTTTGGGAGGCGGAGACCGGAGGATCCGGGTTCGCGGCCAGTCTCAGCTCTCTCGCTCTCTCTCCCTCTCTCTCTCTCTCTCTCTCTCTCTCTCCTTAGTGAGGCCCTCCACAACCTCGTGAGACCCGATTTCAAACTAAAGCATAAAAAATAGGGCCGGGGGCGTAGCGTGGAGGTAGAACGCCCCTGCGTTCAATCCCCAGTATCCAAAAAAAAAAAAAAGCTGTATAGATTATTAATAAGGAAGTCCTTATTCCATAGATCCATGGATTGGGAATAAAGATTTCCCGTATTTAACAAGTAGAGATCAAGCCAGGTATGGTGGTGCAAGCCTATAATCCCAGTACTAGGGAGGCTGAAACAGGAGAATTGCATGTTCAGGGCCAGCTTCAGCAACTTGGTGAGACCGTCAGCAGCTTAGCGAGATCCTGTTTCAAAACTAAAAATTAAAAAATAAAAAAGGGGTGGGGTGCAGCTCAGAGGTAGAATGCCCCTGATTTCAATCCTCAGTACAAAAAGAAAAAAAAAAGAAGTATATATCAAAAGAGCTAGTTGGGATATCGGCCAACTCTTCAAAATCTACTGGGATTTGAGAGTATTTGTAAAAGCTAGATAAATAAAAGAAGATAAATACCTTTCAAATGGAAGATAGATATCTGAATAGTATTGCTTGAACCATTCTCCTATACCACCATATTTAGCCTGCATGAAAATCCTACTTTCCTATCAGTGGTATTTCTTCAAAGCATAAATTATGTGATGGCAAAGATACTGTATCTGCTAAGGTTTGAAAAGGATTCACAGGACACTCAAAGTTTATCCACAAGGCCCAATTCATTTGCACTATTAACTTGTACCCTACCTCATTCAGTTCTTTTCTAATTCTTTTATACCTCTCATCCTTTTCCATGTACACTGTGCAAGATATTCAAAAGATTATAAATTGTACTTTGCCCTTCTTCAATAAATCCCAGCAATGTCATAGTTTGTACACAGAAGGCTTTCCATATATCTAATCTGCTGGCATACTCTCTATTTGCCTTCCTGACTCCTCTATGAAATATTATTTTTCTGAAACTTCTGCAAGATCAGCTTTTCATTTTAGCTAAGGAAATTTATTTCACAAACTTTTATTTTATCGGCCTTTCTTCAAACCCTTTCTTCCAATAAAATCTTCCAGAGAAGCCTGATATATAAAACAGACATTTTGGTGTAGAGAGGGAATTGTGAGTCTATTTGTAAGTACCCCAAGAACTCACAAGGAAGGCTCCTTAGCGGGAACAATGGCAAAGAACTCTGGCTGTGTAACCGGGTTGTTCTTGGCTTGAACCCTAGTAGTGGCATTTCCTATCTCTGCACCTTATTTTTTACCTGACAAAATGGGATCATATCACCTATTTCATAGAATGTAAGGAAAGAAGGAGATAATGTCTGTAAAGGCTAAATATAGAGTAGATGTTTACTCAAGGGAGCAGAGTATTGTGCTAGACAACACTGGGATTGTATACAGGCACCATCAGTTACCAGCTGTGTCATCTTAGGGTAATTCACATTATCTCTCCAAAATTCAATTCCTCCCTCTGATAAATGGAGATCACAAAATATATATTCCATAGAGTGGTTTATGAGGACTGAATAAACTAACACCTGTAGAGTATGCCACACAGTAAGCAATGTCTAAGTATTTGTTGTTTTGATTGGCTAAGTTGATAATTGTCAGCCTTATTCCACCTTAAAGTCACTGTGGCAGATATACAGTGAGGGTGATATTAGTAATGAAGAGAGCCTCATAAAAAGCAGCACAAATCTTGAGAGACATTGCTTATGCAGTCTTGGGTTTCCAGGACATCTCCATCTTTACATTGCCCAGCTCCTTGCCAGGCTTTTTAGCACACCCTGTGTACTGATTTAAGCAGAGCAAGCTTCTTGGGAGTGGGGTCCTCGCTTGCCTTGCTTATCACTGAGTGCCTAGCTGTACCTTAGAAGGCACATCATACCTGGAAGATGCCACGTAATGATTTGTTGGCATGTTTGATGAATGAATGACTTTGGAAATATAGTAATGTTGTAGGTATATTTATTTTTTGCTTGCCTTCACATGTCCATACCACTCCACAGGGATCCTATCAACTTCCATAGTCATATGCCCATAGTGCACTGTATTACAATTACCCCTCACACTCCTGTGGTCATCAGTCCCTGCTCATGAGCTCGGTCACTGATATCATGCTTTGCTAGAGTTATAATGATCCTCTAGTAACAATTGGTTAATATTTTCAACTATTTCATTTCTACTTCTGTAAACAAAAGCAACAGATTTTAATGATAGAAATTTTTTTGGTGGTGGTAC
>PVJS01008935.1:11294-51844 GCA_004027185.1 Glis glis | reverse complement strand
TACCACAAAAAAAAAAAAGAAAGAAAGATTCTTGTAGTACAACCAACCTAGCTATTTCTTTTGCAGGAATTTGTGACTCTTCAACAATGATGCAGTCATCAAAAATGTAAAGGCCTATAAAAAATTAAAATGACTGGTTTGGCTGAGGCCCTCAGCTGGAATAATATCATCACATGCCTTCACTACGATCATATGTATGGAATTGTACTTTGGGGATTATTTCTTCTCTTTTCTTCCTTCTGCTAAAACCATGTTTGTTTCAAAGTCTCCAACTGCCTTTCTTCTTAAAAAGCGCTCTGGATTCTTCTGTGTCCTCATTCTCTCCTGTTAGAACGCGGCTCTTTCTCTACACATTCCCGATCTTTTCTTCCATTCCATAAAACACAAACTGAATTGGGAAAAAAAATAAGACCAAAATAGCATCCTTCTATTTTTGCCATTTTATATGATTATAACATGCTAGAAATGTCACTATAATTATAGCAACAAATTATTTCAACATTCCTCACAAGTGATGCTATTTATAGACAATCAGAAAAGTAGAGAGAGGATGAATTCAGTGGGCAAAACACCTGCCAATGGCCGGGCCTGGACCGAAGGCTGGGACCACCTGGCCCTGCATGATCCAGTGAACACAAGGGGGACCATCAGTCTCCTTCAGAAACAGAACATTAAGAAATGGAGTAGATAAAAGACAACATTTAAATGATTGTAGCTTGGCATTTTCTCCTCATTCCTAGGGTGTTAGGCTTACTTTTCTTTCAGGACTTAAAACCGATTGCCCCATCAGAGAGACCTGCTGGTTCCGAAGAGCTGAGGGACAGAAGTGCAATGTTTAGGTGAAGAAAAAAAATAGGATATGCACTTATATCCGCGACCCTTGATAGACGATGGAGGCCGAGACCGGTTCTTATGACCCAGGCTTCCTGCCTGCATTTCCTGTGGAGCAGGGGAAAGGAGTAGGCAGGAATCACTTGTTTGTTATTGGTTTTTCCCCTTTTTATTTTTAGCCTCTCTCATTTTCTGGTGTCTATATCCTTTTGCTTAACAAAGCTGTAAATTCAGGGAAGAACTAAATTTCACATTGGCCCTTTAAGGTCCACTGTACGGGTGCATTTGCAGACATTTCAGCTTAGCTCAGAGAATTCGGCTCAGGATGGGGTTCAGAGAGGATGAACAAAAAATTCATTTAACCGAAAGGAGTCCCTCGGTAAATCACAATTCGCTCCAAATTCTCTGCGTCTTTTGCATATTGGTTAATGCAACTCTATCCCCAGGTCGCTGAGTAGCGCTCACAGTGCTATCGTTTTGCGGGCGAGGGGTAAGCCGCTTACCTTCTCTGCGCAAGAACCTGACCACGCTGCCCTGGATGCCTCCCGGGGATGTGCAAACACCAGCTGCAGCCTCTGATAATGACAACCCTAGCTTTGGCTTTTTTTCTTTTTTTTAGCTATCAAAAACCACGTCCCTAATTTTCCTAACCTCTTCACGGATATCTGCCTTCGAGTCATTAAATGGTCACCTGGCATATTTTAGATTCCATCAAAGATCGCGTAGTCCTCATCAGTATTTTTCTGGTACTCATTATTGCCTGCAGTCTCGCAGGGTACATTTGCCATCAGTTGGCTGTCTTTCTGTCTGAGGCGCATACGTACAGAGGAAAACCTACTGTGGGGCTCAGAGCAAGACCTCGCAGGGACTGTGGCCGGGCTGGCATCCAGACTGCGGTCTGGGGACACTCCTCCTAGATAGAGGACAAAGCCTTCAGGAGTCGATGGCCGGTTGCTTCTTCCGGCTCCAACGAAGGTACGACCTCGTGAGAAAAATAAGAACCGACCACACGGACATGCGTGCGGCAAGGCTGCGGCCATAGCTCCACTTGGAATGAATAAGCATGTGTTAATCATTAGAGTTTGAAACTGATCCCAGAGTATGTAGCATTACAGCTCCAGACGTGAAAAATGAATCACGACACAGACAATAGCCAGGCACGCGGAGATGGGGACAAGCCACCTCTCAGAGGAGGGAGCTCGGGATGGGCTGGGGGAGGATGGCGCGATGTCGTGGGTCACATTCAAGGAGAAAAGAGATGAATTTTCTTAGGAGGCAGCAAGATGTTCTCTGGCACGCAACCCAGCAGCTTTGCAAGGGAGCTCCTGATGGGTGCTGAGAATAAGATACTAAACAGAGCAATGACATGCGTCTTGGACAGCTACCTGACAGCCCTGGGTGACGCTTGTGAAAAGGGTCCCTTCATTAAGCTAATAATACACGGGCTTATGTGGTTAACCGAAGCCAAGGGCTGAGGATAATTTCACAAAAAGGAAAAAATTTAGCTACCATGGTAACCTGGACAAAGACAGATCTTCTGGATGCGACAGGATTCCAGGCTGAATTACGCAAAGTCACCAGAAGCCCAGAAAGCAAAGTGAGTTTAATGAGTTGGTTAAGTCTGCGGTGCAGAAAGGAAGGTAACATTTGTCCTTTATTCTTTCTCCAAACTAACAGCGCGTCACTAGCCCGAGCTTCGCTAGAAACGAAGCATTTTTAGCCGGGCGCATGTTTGCAGAATGAAGCCGCACATGGGAAATCCCCAAATTTAAATTCCCTCAAAATTCCACCTCCAAATGAGCCGCGGCGACTTGAGGGATGCGCGGGGAACCGGCTTCTTCACGTGCCATTTCTACGCGCCGCATCTCCACGCATTTCTTTCTCCACATGGCCACCGAAGCCAAGCTTAGCACCTTCTAATTTTAGCAGTCTATT
Source organism: Glis glis (assembly GCA_004027185.1). Classification (NCBI taxonomy): domain Eukaryota; kingdom Metazoa; phylum Chordata; class Mammalia; order Rodentia; family Gliridae; genus Glis; species Glis glis. The sequence goes on along the minus strand of PVJS01008935.1, from coordinate 49,078 downwards.
AAGATAATTTTAGCATGGCCACCTTCTTCATCTTATTAATGAAAATATAGTTGGGAAGTCCATATGGCATTTTATCGAGTATTAAATAAAGCAAATCTCAACAGAGCCGATTCCCATGAACTGGGCTTCTACTAGCTGAGATAACACCATGTGATTGTGGATTGTCAGAGGCTTATTAAGGACACTGAAACTTTTCTAAAATGGAAGGATGTATGGGGCTCTTGCATCTGTATCTTGCCTTTCTACAATTCTCATTTCCTTGGTGCCTTGGCTGTATTTTAGATTATTATCAATATCTTTTTTTACTTTTTGAAACTAGGGGTTGACCCCAGGGGCATTCTATCTCTGAGCCACACCCCTAGCCCTTTGTATTTTCTTTTTAAACAGGGTCTCGCTAAGTTGCTGAGGGTCTCACTACATTGCGAAGGCTGGCCTCCACCCTGTGATCCTCCTGTCCCTAGCTTCTCAAGATCAATATCTTTATTCAAAAATTTTCAGGCCAGTGGCAAGTACCGGGGTGCGATCCCACTACATAAAAAAAGGAAAGAGAACATTTTTCCTAACCTCCATCTTTGACCACTCGTGGTCTGGTTCCCAGCCCCCTGCACGGATTCCTCCTCTCCTGCTCTCTGATGTTGCTGCAGGCCCGGGAGCTCAAGCTTCCCCCATACACCACTCGATGTTGACTTTCCCCAAGTCTTCTCGCTGTCTTCCCCCTTCCCTTCATTTTCCTAGCTTTGTATCAGTGTCGGGACTTCCTAGCTTGGCCCTTCAGATTTAGTTAGTTCTATGTCTCCTATCTAATCAGCTACCAACTCTTGTTGATTCTTCCGTAGGATTTTCCCTTCTCCCTATCGGCCTATTTTCCACTCGCCGAGATCCAAGGAGTGGTAGCTCTGTAAGCGGGCCAGGCTCTGGGGCCCAGATGCCTCTGTTCAAACATCACTAGCTAATAAGCCCTGGAGACTCGAAGGCGGCCGCCATACAGGGAAGTTGAGTGTCAAGATTCAGAGACGCCTCAAGAGACTCAAGGCAAAAGGGGACCGGACCGGAGCACCAGAGTGTCGCCAAGGTGGCGTCTCTCTACCAGCAACTTCCTACTCTTGCTCTGCTTGAAGGCTGGTGCCCTGTTTATGCATCAGCATGCAAATGACCAGCAGGCATCCAGACCCTCTGTCCCGTTTCCGTGGTCACCTGGCAACACGGTCTCTCAGATCAAAGCCTCCAGGGGAACAATGGATTGAACTAACTCACCTGTTTAACCAGTGCACTGTTAGTGGTTGCTCATTGACTGGGCCATCTTTGCATCTGGACCCTCAGACCATCGGCCCAGCTCAGGAGGTAGCAGGGTAAACACTGCTATTGTTTTAAGAGACACACAGTGAGTAGAGATGGCCGCCAGCAGGGCCCTGGGAAGGCAGGCAATGCCACAATTCTTGCCCAAAGTGCCATTTCCTATGACACCCTTTCCCGCCCAGAGCGCTCCTCCCACTCATTCTCTGAAACCCAGAAAGGGCCATTGTTTTGGGCAATATTTCCCAGCAGAAACAATCCCATCCCTGTGCTGTTCCCCCTTCCTAAACTCATATCCATTCCTGCACATAAATCACTAAACCACAATCATTTATTTGCATGATGGGGTCCCAGAGTAGACCAGGATTCTCTTAAGGTTAGGTTTTGAACTTTATTTATTTCAGTATTCCCAGCACTGAACATGGTGTCTGGTAGTAAGTGCTCAACCAAGGTCTTGGTGACTGGATTGCTTTTAATATGGTAATTGCTTAATTAATATTTATGAGTGATGTCTCCCAAGTCTGCCCCTTGCTTTGGGAATTAATTGTAGGTAATTGAAAGGGCAGAAGTTGGAGTTAGAAGCAATGAATTAGAAGCATCCGTAGAAATATGGATGAGCTTTCCAGAAAATATAGTTCTGAGTACAAAAAAAATAGTAAGGAGGAAATGATACAAAAGTAATCTTTCCCATAAATTAAAACTATATGCACGCAAAATGATGACACCCATTTTTCAAGAGCACATGCAAAAATAAATATACATCAAACACAATGAGATTGTTGGTTATGGAAAGAGGTTAATGGAATGGGGTACAGGGATTTTTTTAAAGGATAAAAATAAATAAAATAAGGGGCTCTCCACAGATTAGAGAGGATAATGGGTCTTGGACTGAGGAGAGTGATTAATCCAACCATCTGCTTCCTCCTCCCCTTGGGGATTGGACCTGGGGACGTTGTACCTTTGAACCACAACCCCACTCCTATTTTACTTTTTATTTTTTGAAACAGACAGTGTCTCATGAAGTTGCTAAGAAGCTTGTTAAGTTACTGATAGTGGCCTCAAACCTGTGATCCTCCTGTCTCAGCCTCCTTCCAAGTACTAGAATTATAGGCGTGTGTCACCACGCCTGACAACCATCTGCCTTTGATTTAGGAAGGTTTAGGTTCACACGGTAGCTTAGTTACCAATGAACTGATACGAGGAAATTTGCTCAAATCTTTTTGTACTTGATTTTCCCTGCTTTCTAAAATTGGCGTATTATTATCAACTTCATAGGATCATCTTAAAATTGAGTTATAAAATATAGAGTAAACAGCCGGGCGTGGTGGCGCACGCTTGTAATCCCAGTACTTTGGGAGGTGGAGACCGGAGGATCCGGGTTCGCGGCCAGCCTCAGCGCGCATGCGCGTGCGATCAATCTCCCTCTCTCTCCTCTCTCCTCTCTCTCTCTCTCTCTCTTCTCTCTCTCTCCCTAGCGAGGCCCTCCGCAACTTCGTGAGACCCGGTTTCAAAAATAAAGCATAGAAAAAATAGGGCCGGGGACGTGGCGCGGAGGTAGAACGCCCCTGCGTTCAATCCCCGGTACCGCAAAAAAAAAAAAAAAAAAAAAAAAATATATAGAGTAAACACAGGTCACATAGCAACTCAAGCAATGAGTCTGTAAATAGATCACAACACAGACTCATGCTTACACCTGTCTGTGGATTCTTCTAGTTCAAATATACCCACTACTAAGTTTCTCTTTGAAGACATCATGCTCCTGCTCAAAATCTTTCTATTGTGTTGTCTTATTGTGTTAGGCATTTCCCAGTTGATTGGGAATCAGGCGGATGGTGGTGGTAAGGAGTGGTGTCTTAGACCTTGTTACCTGTGAGATCTACATCATGGGGAAGAGATAGCTGAGGTAGCTGGCCTGCAAGGACAGAGGAAGATGGCCCCGGGCACAGGTTTGGATCCTGGAGTTGGCTCCAGAAACACCTGTCCCTCTTGTGCAATATAGGGAGAGAGACGTCACTAGTCACTGCTTGGTGACTCAAAGCCCCATTAACTAATTTCTTTCATAACCCTTTTGCTCTAGGAAAACTGACTTTGCTGTCATTCTCTCTGTAGGAGACTTGACATTTCTTAGCTCCAAGGTTTTACTGAAGATGTTGCACATTTGGGATGTCTTGTCTTCTTGTTTCCTATTTCAATATTATCTACTCTTCAGTAACCAGATAAAACTCCACCTTCCATAGAAAACTTTCCTACATTGCCCTGACTTCTGAGTATTTCTTCTTGTAAGATGACCATATTTACTTGTTATGATACCCTGCATCTCATAAATTTGAGTCACCGACTTGGTCCGAATTCTATCTATACTGAGTAGAAAGTTTTATCGTCATGGTATCTCTGTGCCTAAATAGTGACTTATGTGTACTAAGCCTGCCAAAATATTATTTAATGAGTAAGCTCCTTCAATAGTTTACAAAAATGTCATGTTGGGGTTGCTTCGAGAATTAAAATCTCCGTTTATTCAGTCGGGAAAGGTGGGCGAGGAAACAGCTCCATGTCCATGAGTCGAGTGTGTTCTTTTGAGTTTTCTGTTTCCCTCTCTGTCTTCTTCCTAAGCCGTAGAGTCTTATGTTTGCTACTCTGGGATAAGTCACACCCACAATGGGTCTTAACGTTGCCGTTTATGAAATGAAAGCGCTTGAACAGACCTTTCCTTTTTTTTTTTTTTTGCGGTACTGGGGATTGAACCCAGGGGCATTCTACCTCTGAGCTCCACCCCCAGCCCTATTTTTTGTTCTTTATTTTGAAACAGGGTCTCACTAAGCTGTGGAGGGCCTCACTAAGTAGCTGAGGCTGGCTGCAAACCTGCGATCCTCCGGTCTCAGCCTCCCAAGGACTGGGATGACAAGCATGCGCCACCATGCCCGGCTTTGACCAGACCTTTCTTCAGTTGAAATCTTAACATGGAAACCCAATTAACAACACAGAAAGAGGGTAGCCATGGTGACTGAAATTGAGGGGGAGCTGAGACCGTCACCTTCTTGCCCACGCTCTGTTCCCTGGCCTCTCCAAGGCTGAGTTTAAAAACCCCAGGATGAAATACTCGCACAGGCTCTCAGAGGCCGCCCGGATGCTGACTCTGTGAGTGCAGGACCTGGATGCCATCTTGCTTCCTTGGTACTACCTTCCCACTAGGCCGCCCTTCAGGGTGGCAGAAAGGAGTCCTCACCAAGTCTTTGAAGATCACTTTTTATTTATTTATTATTTATTTATTTATTTATTTATTTATTTACTTATGGCACTAGGGATTGAACCCAGGGGCGTTCTACCTCCGAGCTACACCCCCAGCCCTACTTTTTATTCTTTATTTTGAAACAGGGTCTCACTACATAGCAGAGAGTCTCACTAAGTTGCTGAGGCTAGCAGCTAACCTGCGATCCTCCTGTCTCAGCCTCCCGAGGGCTGGTCTGACAGGTGAACAGCACCGGGCCGGCGGAAGATCCCTCTTGGCAGGGGTCCAAGTGTTCACCAACAATAAATCTTAGCGGAGAGGCGTTGTTTGTATTTAGCCAGTAATGGTTGTTTTGTTCTTTCTCTTATGAGTGTGTAGCGCTATTCAGAGATGGTTATCTTTTTTCTAGCTGAAAGATGAGGAAACAGAGGTTCGAAGACATCAAAAAGTACATCAAGTCTGGCAAAACCACCAGTAATAGATTCTTGATGTTAGTTGAAAATTTTCTGTACTCCAGAGTCCATGATATTTTGAAAACACTGTCCTGCCTCAAACTGTCTTGAGAAAGGCTGAGACCGAAGAGGGTTTTTCAAAAAATTATTTAAGGTAATACAATCTATGTGTCTTCCATAATGATAACCCTGACTAGCATCTTTGAAGAGTTTAGAGTATACCCGTTGTTTATTATTATTATGATGATGATGATGATGATGATAGAACTGAGGATTGAACCCAGGTCCATTCTACCTATAAGCTATACCCCCAGTCTTTTTAAAAACATTCTTTTAATTTTTTTTTTTTTATGGTACCGGGGATTGAACCCAGGGGCGTTCTACCTCCGCGCTACACCCCCGGCCCTATTTTTTTATACTTTATTTTGAAACCGGGTCTCACGAAGTTGCGGAGGGCCTCACTAAGTGGAGAGAGAGACAGAGAGAGAGAGAGCGAGAGAGCTGAGGCTGGCCACGAACCCGGATCCTCTCAGCCTCCCAAAGTACTGGGATTACAAGCGTGCGCCACCACGCCTGGCTCTTTTAATTTAAAAAAATTTTTTTTTTTTTTTTGCGGTACTGGGGATGAAACCCAGGGGCATTCTACCTCCAAGCTACACCCCTACCCCTATTTTTTATTTATTTTGAAACAGGGTCTCACTAAGTTGCGGAGGGCCTCACTAAGTAGCTGAGGCTGGCCGCGAACCTGGGATCCTCCAGTCTCAGCCTCCCAAGTATTGGGATTACAAGCGTGCGCCACCACACCCGGCTAATTTTTAAATTTTTTATTCCCTATTTTTTGTGGTACTGGGGATTGAACCCAGGGCCATTCTACCTCCAAGCTACACCCCCAGCCCTTTTCATTTTTTATTTTGAAACTGGTTCTCTGGAACTTGCTGAGGCTGGCCTGGAACCTGCGATCCTCCAGTTTGGGCCTCTCAAGTACTGGGATTACAGGCCTGTGCCATCACCTGCTGCCCTGCTTGATTCTTGGAAGAACCCCGGATACAGAGTGCCGGGGTTGGTGGAATAAGTGCCCATGATGGTTTGGAGAGCGCCCCCGAGGCCCAGGTGCTGGCGGCTTGGTCCCCAGAGTGGCGCTGTTGGGATGCGATGGAACCTGCAGAAGGTGGGGTCCAGTGGGGGACCTTAGGTCATTGGAGGGGTGTCCTTAAAAGGGACTCTGGGACCCCATTGGTCCTCAGTCTTTCGTTGCTTCCTGGCTCAGGATTTAAGTAGTTTGCCTCCTCCATGGGTTCCCGCCATGATGTCCTATACTCGCCAAGACCTAAACGTGTCTGGGTGTCCAGTCTTGGACTGAGACCTCCAGAGCCAGGGAGCTGGTCTAGAGGAAGGGGGGCAGGGAAGACCAATGAAGGAATCACTTCCATCAGCATCTGTACGTATGTGAGAATGCCAGTGTCAAGCTCAACACCCACCCTGTATGGAGGAGGGGCATGGGGAGGGAGCCGGGGGAAAGCCCACCAATATCGCTATGAACTACACTGTGATGTGAGACTATAATGCACCAATAAAAGTATTAAAAAATTTAAAAAAATAAGCTGGGCGTGGTGGCGCACGCTTGTAATCCCAGTACTCGGGAGGCTGAGACAGGAGGATCTGGGTTCATAGCCAGCCTCAGCTATTTAGTGAGGCCCTCTGCAACTTAGTGAGACCCTGTTTCAAAATAAAGAATAAAAAAATAGGGCTGGGGGTGGAGCTCGGAGGTAGAATGCCCCTAGGTTCAATCCCCAGTTCTGCAAAAAAAATAAATAAATAAACGGACACAGGGTCATCTGTTCTCTCTCATACGTGGAAACTAGAGAGAAAATGGGAAACAAAAGAGAAAAGAAACAGTTCAGATAATGGTATGTTCATACACGAGGGTTTCACTAGCAAGCCACTAACACGTACGGGGAGGAAGGAGGGGGGCAGGGTGAAGTATGGAAGGGAAACACACCAAGTGCTGTGTGCATGTGTGAATGCGTCACTTGGAACCTCACTATGATGTATAATTATAATGCACTAGTAAAAGTATAAAATAAACCTTTAGTCTTTATAAGTTAATCACATCAGGCATTTTGCCAGGGTAATGTGAGGCCGACTCTTGCAGAGCTTCTCCTTGAGCTCAGGCTGGAATAAAAGATGTCACAAGGTCGCAAAGACGGACCAGTCGAATTTACCAGCATGGATAGACTCTATTGCTGGACTCTTTCTCTGGCTCCTGGTCTTCATTGCCTGTTCTTGGTGACAACTTGACACATTTCCATACTTGGTTCCTTGTCATTCCTTTCCTATAGATCTCAGACAAATGCCTCTTACAGTACAGATAAGACCTGCATGCAGCACATGCTCAGATACTTACTATTTTCTGGTATCAAACTTGTGCACTCGCTTTGGATTTTGCCTGCTCACAGGGCATCAGTAATGACAGGCGGGGCTCTGAGGCCACCTACGTCCCCGAGATGAGGCCACTCATCCAAGATCACGCAGACAGTGGCAAATTCTGTTTCCAAAGCCCACACCCACTGCATAGCTCTGGAATACAGCGCTAACTGTCTGATGCCATTAAGGACATATGGGTTCTCTGAGATTCAGCAATTTCCTCCTCAGGAAGCCATTTGATTCACATATCACCAAACACTGAAAATGTTATGTTTCATGTCCTTGAAACCAATATGTCCTGTGATAGAAATGCAGCCTGATCCTTTCTGGTTTAAGAAGTTTCTATGCGAGGGATGAACGGGAGCAGATATTAGCATTTCTTCATTTGCTTGATTTCCTTCCATTTGCAAGTGCTTTTTAAAGTTATTAATCATGTCTAATGAATGAGCCTTTCTTTTCTCTCTTTCCATAGCCCTTTCTGGGACCCAAAGGACTTTTATTCAGGGAAAGGAATTCCAGAGACCTACAGCTGCACGCCATCTCACCGGGAGCTGAGCAGTTCACTGACTGTACTATCATTTGGAATTTTTGTTTTATTTATTTATTTATTTATTTACTTATTTATTTTTGGTACTGGGGGTTGTACCCAGGGGCATTCTACTTCTGAGCTTCAGTCCTTCCTTTTAGTTAATTAATTAATTAATTAATTAGTTTATTTATTTATTTATTTAGAAACAGGGTCATGCTAAGTTGGTGAGGATTGCAATACGTTGCTGAGGCTGGCCTCGAACCTGCGTTCCTCCTGTCTCAGCCTCCCAAGTACTAGGATTACAGGTATGCACCACTGCACCCAACTTCATTTGGATCGCAAATATCTCCCAAAGGCCCATGTGTGGGAGGCTTGGTTCCCGGCCTGTGAGGCCACTGGGAGGTGGTGGAACCTTTACAAGGTGGGGCCTAGTGGGAGGAGGTTAGGTCATTGGGGGCGTGCCCTTGAAGGTGGAACCTTTAGGGCCTAGTGGGAGGAGGTTAGGTCACTGGGGGGTGTGCCCTTGAAGGGAATATTGGGAACACAGTCCATTACCCTCTCTCTTTGCTTCTCAGCTTCCAGGAGGTGAACAGGCTCTTTACCATGTACTCCTACCATGGTGTACTGAGCTGCCCCAGGCCCAAAGCAACAGGGCCAAGTGACCCTGGACTGAAACCTCTGAAACCATGGGCCAGAACAAACCTTTCCTCCTTACAAGTTGTTTGTGTCAGGTATTTTTCACAGTGGTAGAAAGCTGACCAGCACATCTTTCTTTCAGGAAGTACAGGGACAGGAATTCAAACCCAGGATGGAGTCCAAACCCTCAGCGTATAAGCTCCGCTCCACTTCCAGCAAGTCCATGTATCTCATCTAAGTCGCATTCTTGGACTTAATACTTCAAAGAAAGATGTATCTTAATATAGTTCTCAAAAGCGAACTACACTTGGTAAATAACCAGTAAAAACTAAATAACTAAACTTTAGTTCAACAACATTTGAACCCAATATCATTAGATGATTCCCATTTAGAATTTATTTTCATTACCCTGATTTAGCATCAAACTAATACAAAATATACTTACTGCTCATCCAATTAAATCTTGCATTTTAATTTAGCAGGAGAAATAGGGATTGAAGAATGAAATAAATTTATTACAGTTTCAAACTTCTAAAAATATTCAGCCCTAGTTTGTTTTGTTTGGAAAAGAAAAGAAAAAAAAACCCTTAGTTTTTCAGTTCATTCAAATCAGTGTAGGCACTGCAAATAAAATTTTAGAATGTAGACAGAAGGTCTGTGAAGCATAAATTATAGGTGTTTTCCCAACTGGTTTTTATGAAGGACTTGCTAGATCATAAAAGTTTAATTCACTAAAACTCAGTTCTTCTCAAAAGCTAGGGAACTTTGCTTAAAGAATCACATTCATTCACTTAAGAAATTTACACTCGGGTGCCTAGGATGTGCCAAGCACTGTGTTTTCCACCATGGAAGACACACAAACACACACACACACACACCTCTAACATTAGCAGGTACAAGGACTAGAAAGTTGGTTGCAATTATTTGAAGAAAAAGAAAAAGAAAGGACAGAATGACACCATCTACTACATTGAAAATATGGGGAAATCCAATTTTCAGGAAGATTAGTTACATGTTGAATTCCCTTGCTCCATTTTGCTTACCTGTACCTTATTTATAATATATATGTTGTCTGGTGTTTAAGCACTAATGAAGATAAATTGACAAATCGCTCTTGATCACTGCCCTCAAGGGGCTGACCATCTTAATTATTTTGATGAAGGAGTGGTCTCCTGTCCTCCCAGTGAAAGAATAGACAGTTGTGAATAGAGGACTTGGGAAAACGAAAGAATCAGAAAACATCTGGGTTTTATAGAAAGTGGGCGATGTTAAAGAGATTACCAATTGACTTGTAAGTCAATTTCTCAATTTCTTGAGAAAAATAGACTTCAGGAACCAATTCCTGGGCCAAGAATGGACTATGGTTTGGACAGATGACTTGGACCAAAAGGAATCTATGAAAAAAAATAATGGCCTCTATTGGTAGCAAAGCTGGATACTTCTCTCTACCAGGTAACTGCACGTTCCCATCTATAAGGAATTGGTACCCTGATCTGGCTGTAATAAGAGATGCAAGACTGAAGCTAGAACCGAGGGGTAAGCACCCACCCCCCCTACCTTCCCCTGCTGCTTCCTACCTTGAGCCCAGCAGCACCAGCACCCCTCTGAGCAGCAAAGCTAGGCCACTACATCATCTTCCACAGTAACTGCAATGACTGATTTAGACCCTTGTGACTGTCATTCTGCACTTTAACACTATGCAGATTATAAATGGAATAACGAGCACAGCAGAGATGAGGTAAGTGAGAAATTGACGTCATCAACTTGGCCATCAACACCGATCCTGAACAACTTTTAACTTCAGTATTAGAGACCATCTTCCTGCTCATAACACAAGACTAACACCCAAGTCAGCCTTGAGAAGATCTAGGTTAAAAGTTGTTTTCCAGCCGGGCGTGGTGGTGCACGCTTGTCATCCCAGTACTTGGGAGGCTGAGACCGGAGGATCTGGGTTCGCGGCCAGCCTCAGCTACTTAGTGAGGCCCTCCGCAACTTAGTGAGACCCCGTTTCAAAATAAAGAACAAAAACTAGGGCTGGGGGTGTAGCTTGGAGGTAGAATGCCCCTGGGTTCTATCCCCAGTACAGCAAAAAAAAAAAAAAAAGTTGTTTTCCTGTTAAGTAAAATAGAACTGAAATAGGGTCTATGACAAAGATCCCTCCCCAAACCCTTGAATTATTTTGAAGAGAATCTCACAGAAACTAAAGTTGGGGAGTCTTGGGAAGGAATATCCATAATTGATAAATGGATCCTTGTGGGAATTCTCTATATGCAAGCACCCAGGGTGTGGGTGGGTCTGTACTGGAAGCTAAGGATTACTCTTCCTTTGATATCCCCCATCATCCTGGACAATATTTGCCTGGGTAGGAAGCCATGCTGCTCACATTTCTTAAATCAATTTGCAAATGCGATTGTATGTGTGCCCCCGAAAGACAGGACAAGGGAACTGGAACAAAAACAAAACAGTTCTGAATCTGAACTAAGAAATACATGAGGAAATCTTGCTACTTGAAACTCCGAAAGGAAGGATGGAAAAGGAGGTTTCTCTTGTTCTCGCTATTCTCAAAATCTTGACTCTCTGGGCTGACCTTGTTTATGTTTTTCACTTCTCAAACCACCATTCTCTGTTTCCGACTTTCACCTTCTTTCTTCATGTCCTACTCTCCTTATTTAGATCTGGACACGGAATTATTTTTAAGTTATTTTTTAAAAAAGAGAAATAAAACGTGAAGGGTATATACGGAAATAAATCTGATATATTACAAATTATAAATGTGAGGCATAGGGAATTTAATTAATGACTTGCTTAATTAAGGTCAGATAGTGAATTTATCAAAAAATAAAACAACCCAGGGTCTCCATTTCTAGGAAGATCATAGTCAGATATACATGGACTCTGGGGGTAGAATAATAGTAAGATAATGCTTACAATGCACTTAGCCGCACACATGGAAACATGGTGTGTGTAAGTGTGTGTGTGTGTGTGTGTGTGTGTGTGTGTGTGTGTATAGTAAATACCTAAGAAAGATCATTATCATAAATTTCTGTCTTCACCAACTCAGGGTGAAAGTATCATGGAGAGACTCTGGTGGGGTAAGGAGAGTGTTGAGCGAGTAAGGGCTGCTAATTTCATACAGGGGACTCCTATACATATAAATTCATAACAGCCCTGCCTCCTGTCCCCTTAACATAGCCCTCTTGTACCCCAGCTCTTTGATGTAAGTTCATTTGGTTCCTTATTTCTTTTGTTTCCTCTATTTCTCTGAGCACTAAACTTTGAGTAGCCATTGACATAAAAAAAAATCAGCCATGCATTCAATAAAGTGGAGGTAAGGCACAGATACAGAAACTACTTCAGCAGACTTCATAGAATTTAATTTTTGTCAACCGCAAGGCAAGAGCGTTTTTTTTTTCAAGCGTCAAAAAGAAAACCAAAATGTTCAGAGCAACCTAACTTTCTGGAAGGTTCATTAGGCGAGCTGACAGATCTTCCTTCTGTCAGGGTAGAGTTCCAGAATGGCGACATCCATTCAAACCCACTTTCACAGAAGCACCTCCTCATCCAAGCCTCGTGCCATTGCTTTGTTTCCCCCTCGCTCTCCTGAGTATTCAATATGATGCTCCGTCATTTTATTATAGTAGAATGAAGAGGAATTAGACTACCAAGCAACTTAAAAATTTTAAAGCACCTGGTATAAACTAAATTCACCTATAGGATAAAACGAAAGTACTTCATGGACATCTACCATCTTAAAACCTGTACTTTCTTTTTGAATAACCGTGTGTGTGTGTGTGTGTGTGTGTGTGTGTGTGTGTATTTTATGATTTCTCTTTCAAATGACGCTCCTGTGAAGAGAGAACAAACACCCAATACTTTTCAGTTGTCAACCAGGACAGTAATGATAGCAACGAACCTTTAAGAACTATGTCAATGTCACCGCAGAAGGGATTTATCACACCTAAGATGGCGGCATGAAGAACGGAGAACATCTTTTCCCTGAGACACTGGAGGAAAGAAACAAACGAGCCAGGGTTTCTAGAACCGAATCTGCTGGGATTTCAATTTCCTGTATGATCTTTTGAAAAACAACAACAACAAAGTCCCCCACGTTCCCAGGTCCCAGTGACCTCCTTTCTAAGATGATGGGGTTGTGTCTGCTGCCTCTCGGTCCCGCTCTAGGATCGTGTGAGGCCATGTGGTTGATTGTATTTCCAAAATGTTTTCTCTTGGTGGCTTTCTACCCTAAGTCAACCAATACCCCACGGAAACGTGACTCACCCCGGTGGTGAGAAGGCCTCCCGCGGGCCCTTCTTTCCTACAATCCTCATCTGATCCATTACCGACACCCAAGCCCTGCTTTCAAAATGTCCTGAGCTTGACTCTCTCCCATCTGCTCCGTGATGACTGCATTCCAAGCCACCTTACCTCCTCTTTTAACTTGTTTTCTGGCTCCCACTTCGGCTCTTACAAGGTTTATTCTCTGCACAGCAGCCAGAACGATCCTTTGCAAAGTTCAATCATATCCTGTCCCTTCCCAGGACAGAGCCATGCACAGGTCTCCTTCGACCTCAGAACACCTTGGGGAATCCTCGCTGTGGTCTGCAGGGCCCCAGCGGCTCATCTCCCCAACTCTGTAAACCGCTCCCTCCAGCCACACGAACCCTTGTTTCCACTGGGGGCCTTTCTGTGTACTTCCCCTCCCTCCGCTCGCCACTCCCTGCACCCCCGCATGGCCCCTAATCCTACTCCGCGGGTCTCTGTTCCAGTGTCTTCTCTTGGGAAAGGCATCCTGACCTCCTTATCTAAAATAACTACCCTATCACTGTCCCTGATCCCCTCCCTCGTTCTTTTATTGTTTTAGTGCCTCTTACACTCATATCCATCCCCATCCAGTTCCCCCACACGTGGGCTTCGAGCACTGACCCGTGACACTGTCTGGTCCATAGGGTGTTAGCAAACGTGGCTCACATGGAAAATAAAAATTTCCTCCTTTGCTCTTGTTCTTCTGGAACCCTAAGACCACGCAGGGACACGACTCCGTGTGGACTGGGGGAGGGGAGGTCCCAGCCTCCCTACTCACCACAGAGTTCAAAGAAGTTCACGTGGGATCCCAGGTGGGCAGCGGGAGATTCAGCGCGTCACAGAACCCTCAGAACTGATCATGGTTGGAAGACACTCGGTACTCAGGGTTCTCATCATCCGGACCCAAACACTGGACATGCAGAATATAGAGGAAGAAGGATTTTATTATTATTACTGTTAGGTATTGGGGATTGAACCCGGGGGGCTCTGCCTCCAAACAACACCCTCAGCCCTTTCTGAAACAGGGTCTTGCTAAGTTGCTGAGGGTCTCAGTAAGTTGCTGAAGCTGGCCTTGAATCTGTGATCCTCCTGTCTCAGCCTCCCAAGTACTGAGATTACAGGTGTGTGCCACCACACCCGGCCCCATACAGATTTCTTACTAAAATTTCCCATTGAAATGTAAATTCCCAAGGGTGGAAACTCAGTTTTTGTCAAAACTGCAATCCCAGCACTTTGGGCCATGCACTGACTATGCGCTCGGTGGTGTTGAGTGATGTTTTAGATGTTTAGGAATTGAATGGCTGTATGAATGAAGGAACGCTTCATCTTTCACAGACAAACTGTGCTTAGCCCAAGCAGACTTTCTCAGCAACTGTTTGTAATTTTTTTGTATACTGGGGATCGAACCCAGGGGCCTTCTACCCCTGAGCTACACCCCCAGTCTTTTTTATTTTTTATTTTGAAACAGGGTCTTGCTAAGTTGCTGAGACTGGCCTTGAACCCATGATCCTCCTGTCTCAGCCTCCCCAGTACTGGGATTACAGGCATGTGCCACCACGTCTGGCTACATTTTTTATTTTATTTTATTTTTTCATACTGGAGATTGAACCCAGGAGCATTCTACCTCCAAGCTCCACCCCCAGCCCTATATTTGATTCTTTATTTTCAAACAGGGTCTCACTAAGTTGTGGAGGGCCTCACTAAGTAGCTGAGGCTGGCCTTGAACCCGGATCCTCTGTTCTCAGCCTCTCAAGTACTGGGATTACAAGCGTGCACCACCACGCCCGGCTCTCTGGTGAGTTTATAAGCTCAGAGCGTGCAGCTACGAAGACAGTTAACTCACAAATGCGACAATGCCTGGCTGGAAATCTCTGGAGAAGTGTCCTTGAGGGCAGCACCCGAGAAGGTAGGTCCGCCAGGCCAGGATGAGAGCCAGGCAGCTCGAAATGCCACACAGTAAGAGGAGTCACCACACCATGGCTGTGCCCAGCCCGGCTTCCTGGTCAACCCAAATCGCATCCAGCCTGGGCCCCACGTGCTGAATGCTTGGCTCGCTGCCTTATTGCTTTCTAAACGGCCAACCCCAGACCGGTGGAGAGAGAACCACGCACCTTTTAAGTAGCAGCTATTTTCTGTCGGGTGTTATTAGAGTTCTAAACCTGCCATTCCTCGCACTGCCCTAGAAAAATGCCTTCCCTCTCCACCAGCAGTCTTGGCTCTGATGAATGAAGACGACCCCGTACGTAGGAGAACCCCATACATTCTACTGATGACAGATCGGGACAGATGACATCGGTCCCCTTCTAAGGAGGCCAGAGCGCCACACTGGGGGGAACCGAACAGAAAAGAGAGATGGTGCGGCTTTGATTGGATCTTGAGGCTGAGCCAGAGCAGGCTGAATCTGGGCAGACAAGGACAGAAGAGTCGGGGTCCTGTGCCCCCTCCCTCAGGACAGCCTGGTGTCACGAGGCGGATCTGTGAATGGGAGCGGCCTGCTTGGAGCTCCTCTTCGGTCGGTCCCACCGGTTGGGTGGCCTGGAGCAAGTGATTTGCTCCCTGGCTAGAAGTGGGTTGTTTTGGGGGTGGGGAGATTGTTTATTTGTTTGGGGTTGGGGGTGTTGTGGAGATTGGCATTTATTTTCTGCTAGAGGAGAAAGCTGTACTGCATGAACTCTCGGGCTCCTTTAAGCTTCGAATGGTATGGGTCTAAGTCGGCAATGCCAAAAACATGGCATTCTATCCCACCACAAGAATCCCTATTTTTGCCAATTGTTAAGCACAAATGAATTGCTCTATGAAATAATAGGTATTTTTTTTTTTTGTGGTACTAGGGATTGAACCCAGGGGCATTCTACCTCCGGGCTACACCCCCAGCCCTATTTTTTATTCTTTATTTTGAAACAGGGTCTCACTAAGTTGCCGAGGGCCTCACTAAGTAGCTGAGGCTGGCCACGAACCCGGATCCTCCTGTCTCAGCCTCCCAAGTACTGGGATGACAAGCATGCGCCACCACGCCCAGCTTTATTTTAATTTTGAAACAGGGTCCTCCTAGGTTGATGAGAATCTCACTCCTTGCTGAGGCTGTCCTCGAACCTGCAATCCTCCTGTCTCCGCCTCCCAAGTGCTGGGATTACAAGCATGCGCCACCACACCAGGCTATACTAGGTCATTTTTTAATGAAACTGCTTCCTAGATACTGTGTTGTATGTGTCTCCAAAGCAAACATCTTGAATTGATCTATTCTGTAAACAGGTCTTGAACACACCTGCACGTTGGGGCTCACACAGATGACAAGACACAAGGCCCCGAAGCCTGTTGAAAGCGGTGGCCATGTTATAAAGGGTCTAACGTCCCGAGTCAAGGAGTAGGGATTTGAGTCTAGAGGGAAGTGCTGGTTAGTGTGGTCTGAAGGAGGATGGCAGCAGGGTCCCTCGGCCCGCAGGAGATAGGAGAGCGTGGAGGACCATGTGACAGGTTGTCAGGGACCAGGCTGGAAGGGACACAAGCCATCCCCTCTCCTGTTCCCTTCCTGACCAGGCTGACGCCACAGAGCCTGGGAATCCTGCTCGCTGTGAGGTGCCCGGGAAGACAAGGAGGTGAGGTTGGGGAGAACTTCTGGAAGTTTCTACTGT
The DNA here is from genome assembly GCA_004027185.1 of Glis glis. Lineage (NCBI taxonomy): Eukaryota > Metazoa > Chordata > Mammalia > Rodentia > Gliridae > Glis > Glis glis. The sequence continues at coordinate 32,584 of PVJS01008935.1, read as the reverse complement.
ATGGCTGAGATGAGAGAAACAGGCAAAGAGGCCAAAGATCGCCGGGTGGAGTTCGCAGAGCATTTCTGTGACTTCATCACAGGATACAGAGACCGTTCGAAAGGCAGCTACGAAATGAAGAAGAGGTTTGATGATGACCCAGAAGTCGCCAGCTTAGAAAACTAAAACGAAAAACAATCGCAAGCCAGGTGTGGTGGCGCACGCCTGGAATCCCAGGACTAGGGAGGCTGAGACAGGAGGATCGCAGGTTCAAGACCAGCCTCAGCAACTTAGCGAGACACCCTGTTTCAAAATAAAAAATAAAAAGGGCCAGGGGTGCAGCCTAAAGCTAGAATGCCCCTGGGTTTAAAAAGAAAAGAAAAGAATTGCAAATAAGACATAATCTTTTCAAGGGCCACATGGTTTTGTCTATCAAAATTTCAAATACCTTTCCCCAAAGCATTCTGCTTTGGGAATTTATCCTATGGAAAAAATTGACATCATATATATGCAAAGATATTTTCAAGAGCATTATTTACATCAACCAAAAAAGGAAAACTATGTAAAATATCTATAAAGATGAGCTAAGATTGATCTTTACGTACTGGCGTGAAGAGTCTAAATTGTACTGTCACATGTAAGAAGTTAGTGGCAGAATAATACATACAACTGTGTTGTGGGATAAAAATATATGTATGTATATTCATTTAAGAATAACTCTTAAAAAGAATATACCGAAACCATTAGTGGTTATTTTGAGAGTCATATATTATTTAAATTTCCTTTTACAGAGTTTCTATTTTCACTTGGGTAGTCAAGAAAATGTATAATTTTGGTTTTCCTTAATTAATTTTTTTTAAAGAGTAGACAAGGTCTCACGTGTTTAAGTGGAGGGGAAAGGGGCCGAGTGGTACCATGTGGACGCGTGCCCATGTGGCTGTGGGTCATTTTTTTTTTTTTTTTTTTTTGCGGTACCGGGGATTGAACCCAGGGGCATTCTACCTTCGAGCTACACCCCCAGCCCTATTTTTTTATCCTTTATTTTGAAACCAGGTCTCACGAAGTTGCCGAGGGCCTCACTAAGTAGCTGAGGCTGGCCGCAAACCCAGATCCTCCGGTCTCCGCCTCCCAAGTACTGGGATTACAAGCGTGCACCACCATGCCCCGCGCTGTGGGTCGTTTCTGATGTTTCTCCAAAGCACTTTGTAACGTTAGCAGTTTGTCCACTTTAGAAAAGAGTAAATAGGTTCAGAGAAGCCAGTGTCTCCTGCAAGGTTTCGCACATCTGAAGCGAGCCAGGGTCTCGTCCATAGAGCACGTAGACTGCATAAACGCCCTCCTAGAGCACGTAGACTGCATCGACGCCCTCCTCTGTTCTCACGCTGCCTGGTTCTACTTATTTCCCTGTCCCCATCTTGCCCCTTCCTTCTCTTTTGACTTTCTTACTTTTTTTCTTCTTCTGCTTCCTAACAAAAGAAATAAGACTAGGAAACAGACAAGGAAGAGAGGAGAAGTAAAAAAAAAAAAAAATCAACAAGCGTGGTGGCGCACACCTGTGATCCCAGGACTTGGGAGGTTGAGACTGAAGGATTGCAAGTTCCAGATCAGCAACCTAGCAAGACCCTCGGCAACTTACGGAGACCCTGTTTCAAAATGAAACATTAAAAGAACTGGATGAGTGTGTCTGAGGTAGAATGCCCCTGGGTTCAATCCTTAGTACCAAAATCCAAAAAGTGGGGGAGGCTGTCCACTTTTTTCTGTATTTCACAAATATACCCATTGGGCTTTTTGCTGATGCTTTTTATTTTATTTTCTAACCCCAAGGCCCTGGAAAACTGGGGCACTGAATGTGCACTGTGAACACTCTGCCTTTTATTGTGCCATCCAGGCCTGTAAAAACTCTTATCATTAAGCGCTGGATCACAGGTGCCATTTGAAAAATAACTAGCCACTGTTGCTTCTTTTAAAGTTATATATTAATTTTAGCAATCAACTTTTCTTTGCTTTCGTATCCATCTACTCATTGTTCTCCAATGCGCCTGAATGAAGCAAATCACGAGGGTTTATATTCGGTTTCAAATTCTTCTGTCTTGTTTTAGTTGACGTGTGAGTGAATTTATATGAAAGGATGTAATGGATATTTTATGTCTGAGATATTTTATAAAGGGTAAATCTAAAATGTCACACATATTTGCATAAGCTAACCGGAGCCGATGTCTATGGAATAAGCCATTCCATGAGCTACAGGTGAAATCTCTTTCTTACCTTCATTCTCGCCGCATACGCACAAAGAAAGAGGGACAAATTTAGTAAATGTCACTAATAACCAGTTACACTGCCGTTTCATCTCTCTTGCTTTACTTGGGAAAATAAAGTATATATTTAAATGAGGGGACGGTTTGTGCTTCATGTGACAATGAGTTTGTTATAAATATAATCATTAGAATGCAAATGGAGATGCCCCCCTTCTAAATAAAGTTGGCAATAATTACCAAAAATGGTGTATTAGGTTCTTTCTTTCTTTCTTTCTTTTTTTTTTTTTATACAGTACTGGGGATTGAACCCAGGGACATTCTACGTCTGAGCTACACCCCAGGCCTATTTTTTATTCTCTTTATTTTGAAACAGGGCCTCACTAAGTTGCGGAGAGCCTCACTAAGCAGCTGATGCTGGCCTCGAACCCAGATCCTCCTGTCTCAGCCTCCCAAGTACTGGGATTACAAGAGTGTGCTACCACGCCAAGCCAGAACCTTTTTTTTTTTTTTTTTTTTGCAGTACGGGGGATTGAACCCAGGGGCATTCTACCTCTGAGCTCCACCCCTAGGCCTATATTTTATTCTTTATTTTGAAACAGGGTCTCACGAAGTTGCGGAGGGCCTACTAAGTAGCCGAGGCTGGCCGTGAAACCGGATCCTCCTGTCTCAGCCTCCCAAGTACTGGGATGACAAGTGTGCGCCAGCACGCCCTGCTAGGTTCTGTCTTTAATAAATGAAAGGACCCAGCTCAAGCGCGCAGGCTGACTTGAGAGTAAGGATGTGGGCTGCTTCCGAGTGACTCAGGAGAGAACTGCAGTGCGTTCAGAAGAGGAGGGAGTAGCGACCGTATTGTGATTTATAATAAAAATCCATGTAATACGCTTTTCAAAAAGTGTTTTTGCGCGTGAGTCTTTGGAGTGGCGACCCTTCCTAGGAAGCTTCTCCGGCTCCCCCTGCCCTCAAGAAAATCAAGGAAATTAGACGAGACCACGTGTTAATTGGTTGCCAAGATTCATTTCTGCAAAAATCATTTTGGAGTTGTCGATGTTCATAAAAAGACTAATTGCAAAGTGGTGGAAATTATGATTATTATGATCTAATTGTTCAAAACAATTTCCCCTTAGGATTATTTTTTCCAAGCCATTTATTTTACTTTACCAAATGACCTTTTAAGAAATTCTATCATCAGCATACTTTGTCAAGTCAAAGTAGGAAATACACAGACGCAGAGGCACATGGGCACCGCAAGCTTGCCTGCCTTCGTCTGCATCTGTATCTTTGTCTAAATTTTCCTCTCCTTTTTCTTCTTCTTCCTCCTTTCTCTCTCTCTCTACCTTTTTCTTTTCTTCTCCTTCATGATTTTTTTGGGGGGTGGGTACTGGGGATTGAACCCAGGGCCATTCTAACTCTGAGCTATACCTCAAGTCCTCCTCTTTTTTTTTTTTTTAAACAGGGTCTTGCTAAGTTGCTGAAGGTCTCCTTAAGGTGCTGAGGCTGGCCTTGAACCTGCAATCATCCTGTCTCAGCCTCCCAAGTACTGGGATTTTAGGCATGCGCCACCATGCCTGGCTCCCCTGCCTCCTATTCTTCTCTTCCTCTCCTTCTTTCTCTTTTCCTCTTCCTCTTCCTCTTCCTTTCTCTCTCTCTTTCTCTCTCTCTCTCTCTTTCTCTTTCTCTCCATCTCTCTCTTTCTCTCTCTCCTTGCTATCTCTATCTCTCCAAAAGTCTTGTATCTTATTATTAAAACAAATCAAACAGAAAAGACATATAAAAAGTTAAAAATAAATATCCTGCCTTAACTCAATAATGCTAATTTACCTTTCTATGAAAAACAAATAGCCGGGCGTGGTGGCACACACCTGTAATCCCAGTATTTGGGAGGCTGAGACAGGAGAATCGCAGGTTGGAGGCCAGCCTCAGCAACTTAGGAAGGCCCTCCGCAACTTAGTGAGACCCTGTTTCAAAATAAAAAATAAAATAGGGCTGAGAGTGTAGCTTGCAGGTAGAATACTCCTGGGTTCCATCCTCAGTAACAAAAAAAAAAAAGAATAAAGAAAAAGAAATATTTTAAAAAGAGTACTCTCAGTATATAATATGCAAAGAAATGTGAAAGGTTTTAAACATACATATATAATATTAATATATAATTTAAATATAATATGTACACATATAAATGTATGTCTTTATGTTTTTTGTATAAATCTTTGTTTTTAATCTTTTGTAGCATTTTGCTTTTAAATCTTAGTTTTCAATTAAGCATACCATTTTGTATTTAACCTTCCTTAATGAGAATGTTTAAAATCCTTAACACTTTTAGAATAACTTGATAAAGTTTCCTTTCTGTACTGGCACCAAAGCGTGTCAATCATCAAAATATATACAAAAAAAGAAATGCAATTCAGTATATTTGCGTTTTCCTAATGAGAAAATCGATCTTATCAATTTCTGAGTCCTCAAGATAGAGATGACACTTGAAGACATACAGTCTGGTTTCTGGCTGCCTTTTTCTCCATACATTGAGAAGTCTCCATGGGGTCGATACAAAAATGTGGACTAGCTGGGTGCAGTGGTGCATGCCTATCATCCCAGTACTTGGAAGGCTGAGACAGGAGGATCATAGGTTCGAGGACAGCCTCAGCAACATAGTGAGGCCCTTAGCAACTTAGCAAGACCCTGTATCAAAATGAAACATAAAAAGGGCTAGGGGTGTAGCTTGGAGGAGAATGCCCCTAGGTTCAATCCCCAGTACCAAAAAGAGAAAGGAAGGAAGGAAGGAAGGAAGGAAGGAAGGAAGGAAGGAAGGAAGGAAGGAAGGAAGGAAAAAAATGTGGGCTATCTGACTTTCCAATCTTAGGAAGACCCTGAGAAAAGTAGCTTGGGTGGGAAACAGATCATCTACAAATGGTAGAACTTGAACATTCTTTAGTGGCCAGATGCTGGGCGTATTTAAATATGACTTACTGTCCATCATAATGCTAGAGTTTCATCTATGTAATAGAAACCAAGAAAAACACAGATTCATCAGGATTCTCTTTTAAATCGAGTCTTATCTTGATCTCTGGTCTTCACCATGTACAAAAGGAGCCTTCTACCAAAGAAATAGAAAACAAAGCCTGGTTAGCCGGTTGGTGCGCTGCTATGGACCGAATGTCGCTACTCCGCCCCCAGTTCATTTCTTGAAGCACTACTCCCCAATACGATGGTACAGTTTGAGCATCCCTAATCCAAAAGCCTGAAGTCTGAAACACTCCAACACTTCCTGAGCACTGACAGGATGCCACTGTGGAAAATTCCACACCCCTGACCCCACGAGACAGGTCAGTGAAAACACAGGTGCACCCAAGATACCTCATAAAATTACCATCAGGCTGTGTGTGTGCGAGGTGTACATGACACATAAATAAATTTCATTTTGGGAAATGAAATGATTTGGGAAATGAAATGATGGGATCCAAGTTTAGACTTGTTACTTGGATCCCATCCCCCAAATATCTCATTATGTGTATGCAAATATCTTTAATCAGAAAGAAAAAGTTCAAACCACTTCTGGCCCCAAGCATTTCAGATAAGGGATGCTCAGTCTGTAGCAGGAGATGAATCCTGTGGGAGCTGTTAGTAGAGACCTCATGATGGATTCCTGAGCTCCAACAAAGGGACAGGAGGCAGTTTCCTTGCTCCCCCTGCTCCCTGCCACTTAAGGATACAAGAAAATGGCTGTCTACAAGTCAGGAGGAAGGCGTGCAGCAAGAACCGACCATGCCGGCACCCTGAGCTCACCAGAGCTAGGAGAAGTGCGTATTGACTAGTGAAGCTGCCCAGCCCATGGCCTGTCTTATAGTAGCTCAAACTAAGACACATGCATTGCTACGTTTTGGATTTAGAATGTCCACCGACATCACGTGGCAAGGCAGCCATGTTGGGGGTGGGGCGTGTTCCCTGGGGGTATGGCCTTGAGGACTACACATAGCCCCTCCTCCTCTTTCTCTCTCTCTCTCTCTCTCTCTCTCTCTGCTTCCGGCCTCCATGAAGTGAGAGCAGAGTCCCTCTACCTGTGCTCTCTCTGAATCCACCACCATGCCCTGAACCTAACGTGGACTGAACCCCCCCATCCCCTGCAATGTCCAGATTTCAAATAAACCCTCCTTCCTCTAAGTTGTGGCCATCAGGTATTTTGGGTCATCGCAGTAAGACCGCTGGCTGAAACCTGTATTAACTACTTTTCTAAAATATGTGTCCACAGTGGGAATACAGAGGCAAATCGAAGGCGAGGTGAGGGGGTTAAGAATTGGATGGTGTCCTCCCCAAAATTCATATGTTGAAGTCATAGCCCCTAAATGACTGTGTGGGACAGAGGGCCTTTAAGGAGGTAATAATGGTTACATGAGGTCATAAACAGCTCTAATATGACAGACAGGTCTGCTGTTCTTATAAGAAGAGGAAAAGAAACCTAGGATGGTGGCACATGCCTGTAACCTCAGAACTCGGGAGGCTGAGCTAGGAGGATTGCAGATTGGAGGCCAGCCTCAGCAACTTAGTGAGACCCTGTTTCAAAATAAAAATTAAAAATGGCTGGGGGTGGAGCTCATAGGTACAATTCCCCTGGGTTCAATCCCCAGCACCACAAAAAAAAAAGAAGAGGAAGAGACACCAGGGAGCTCTCTCGTGCCGCACACAGGCCACATGAAGACACACTGAGAGGATGGCAGTCTGCATGCCAGGAAGGGAGGCCACGCCAGGGTTTCTGACACCTCGGTCTTGGACATCCAGCCTCTAGACCCATGAGAAAATTAACGTCTGCGTGTTAAGCCACCCAGCCTGTGGCATTTTGTTAAGACAGTCTGATCCAACTAGCCCAGGTTTAAAAAGTGTTTCCATCTATCTGTTGATGGAAGGCAAATAAAAAAAATATATAAACAAAATGTAGCAGAAAAACAATAAGTCATGGAACCAGGTCCTAGAGAAGATAAGAAGTGACAGAACCCGGAACACAGTGACATCCACCAACCATTCTAGAATCCTATAGACAGAGACTCAGAGAACCAGGTGAGCATTGCGACTTTTGGTGTGCACTAATTAAAAGCATTTCACCAAAAATAAATAACCCAAACAATAAATGGGCAACTGAACTGAACAGACCCTTCTCAAAGGAAGAAATACAAATGGCCAATAAACATATGAAAAAATGTTCCACATTATTAACCCTCAGTGAAATGCAAATAGAAACTACAGTGAAATTCCATCTAACCCCAGTGAGAATGGCAGAGGTCAGGAATACAAACAATGATAGTGAGGCGTGGTGGCACACCCCTGTCATTTCAGTACTTGGGAGGCTGAAACAGGAGAATCGCAGGCTCCAGGCCAGCCTAAGCAATTTAGCGAGATGCTCGGCAACTTAGACCCATTTCAGTGTGAAAAATAAAATGGTCTGGGGGCGTAGCTTGGAGGTGGAATGCCTCTGGGTTCAAGCCCCAGCATGAAGAAGGAGAAGAAGGAGAAGAAGAAGAAGGAGGAGGAGGAGGAGGAGGAGGGGGAGGAGGGGGGGAGACAGACAGTATATGCTGGCGAGGATGTAAGGAAACAGGAACTCTTATACACTGTTAGTAAGATTATAAATTAGTACAACCACCATGGAGATCAGTATGGAGGGTCCTCAAAAGACAAGGAGTAGAACCACCATAGGACCCAGCTCTACTATTCCCTGGTGTCTTTCCAAAAGATTAAAGTCAGACTACTCTAGCAACACACGCAGACCCATGTTCATAGCAGCACAATTCACAGGCCAAAGTATGGAACCAGCCTAGGTGTCCATCAACAGATGAATGGATAAAGAAATTGTGGTATAGACACACAATGGAACTCAGACACAAAGAAGAACAAAAGTATGTCATTTGCAAGAAACTAGAGAATATTATAGGAATTAGAATAGGAACTAGAGTATATTATGCTTAGAGAGATTGGTCAATCTCAGAAAGTCAAGGGTCCTGTATTTTCTCTCGTATGTGGAAGCTAGACAGAAAATGGAAAACAGAAGGATTTTAGATTTTTTTTTCAGTTAACATTTTTTTTTATGTTTTTATTGGTGCCTTGTAGTCTCACATCACAGTGAGTATCAGTTTGGTGTTAACATACATGCACACAGCTCTTAGTGTCCCTCCCCCGCCTCCCCCCCACATGTAGCACTGAGAATGGTGTTGGTATAATCTCATATATACACATTGTTTATGCTAGTAATTCCATGGATTCACTACTTTCTTACCCTTCCCCTTCCCTTGTACCCCTTCCCTTGTACCACTGAGGGTTCTCTGTTGTCATTGGAGTCCCTTTTGTGTCCCCACTACTCCCTAAGTTGCGCATATTAATGAAAACATATGACCCTTCATTTTTTTGTGATTGGCTAATCTCACTTAACATAATGCTCTCCAGATCTTTCCATTTTCTTGCAAATGCTGTTATTTTGTTCTTCTTTATTGCTGAGTAGAATTCCATTGTGTGTATTTCCCATAATTTTGTGATCCATTCATCTGTTGATGGACATCTATTTAAAAAAAGGAGAGAACTCAGTAGAATCGTGGAAGGAGATTAGGGGTGGGGGAGAAGAATTATGTAAGGAAACAATTCAAATAATGCTATGTCCAGATGAAGGTATCGCTACCAATCTCACCAATAGTCCTGGGAGGGGAGGGGAGCAGGGTGGTTTCTGAAGGAAGCACATCAACTAATGTGTGCATGTCTGTTTTTATCACTTTAAACCACACTATGATGTATCATTACAATGCACTAATAAAAATATTTTAAAACTTTCAAAGTTGTCATATTTGCTGGGCGTGGTGGTACACGCCTATAATCCCAGTAATTGGGAGGCTGAGACAGGAGGATCGCAGGTTCAAGGCCAGCCTCAGAAATTTAGTGAGACCTTCAGCAACTTTGTGAGACCCTGCTTCAAAATAAAATAGGGCTAGGGGTGTAGCTTGGACATAGAATGCCCCTGGGTTAAATCCCCAGTACCACAAAAAAAAGAAAGAAAAGAAAAAAAGAAAGAGTTGCAGCCTTTCCCCTTTATCTCAAAGCAGAGGCTCATCTTCCAAAACTAAGCCTTCCCCTTGTGCTTGAAGCTTCAAAACTTCCCACAGAATGTAAATTAGTGCAGCCACTATAGAGAACAGTATGGAGGCGCCTCAAAAAAAAAAAAAAGAAAGAAAAAGAAAAAAACTAAAAATAGATCTACCATATGATCAAGCGATCCCACGTCTGGGTTTACATCCAAAGAAAATGAAATCTGCACACCGGAGCAATGCCTGCCCTCCCCTGTTTATCGCAGCACAGTTAACGATTTCCAAGATACGGACACAAGCTAGGGGCCCATCCCTGGGTGAGTGGATGAGAAACAGCGATGGAATAGTATTCAGCCATAAAGAAGAATGACATCCTATCACTTGCAATAAAATGGATGGAATTATCGAAAGGAATTATGTTAAATGAAATAAGCCAGGCACAGCAGAAAGACAAATACCACATGTTCCTTCTCATAGAGAAGTTAAAAATAAAGTCAGTCTGAATGGAGAATGGTAATCAGACAGGCTGGGAAGGATGGAGCAGGAGGATGAATAAAGGAAGGGTGGGTGGGTAACGTACTGAAACACGCTTAGAGGAAATGAGTTTTTGCATCTTCCCGTAGCACCGTGGGAGACTGCAGTCCACAACGACCTATTGTGCATTCTATGAAGATCCAGAAGAAGGGGCGCGAAGGCTCCAGACTTAAGAAATGACAGGAGATGGAGATGCTAACTCCCTTCATGTGGTCAGTGCTCGCTGTATACGTGTGTTGGTATACCAAACCAAAACCCATCGATATGCACGACTAATACAGTTAATACACGCTCATTAAAATTATTTTGTAAAAATACCTCCCATAACCTGAGGATCTCATGGACTTGTTCCCATAATTAACCTCCCAGCCAGGCTATTCCTCGGCCCTACCTCCCTCCAGCACACAGACCCAGAGGCCTCCGCTGAGCAGTGAACCCTTTTCAGAATAATCTGGCAAATAATTTCCCTTAAAGTTTTCCAAAGTAAGCTGGGCATGCCCAAGTACAGCCTGTAATCCCAGTACTTGGGAGGCTGACACAGGAGGATCCCAGGTTCGAGGCCAGCCTCAGCAACTTAGCAAGACCCTCAACAACTGAATAAGAGCCTGTTTCAAAATAAAAAATGAAAAGGGCTGGGGGTGTAGCTCAGAGGTAGAACACCCCTGGGTTCAATCCCCAGTGCCACACAAAAACATTTCTTTTCATGTTATGAATTGAAATCATTTTAAATGCAAAAGGATTTTTTTAAAATTTAGATTAATGTATTATTAAACACCATATTATAAAATTTGCTTAATACAATCTTTCATAATATCCAATCTATGTCTTAAAAGGTTCGGCTTTTCCCCATTTATTATGTGACACGTGCTGTTTGATTTACTTTAATTATGTAAGAAAAAAAAAGGATGGTTTAGTAATAAATTCAAAATGATCCTGTACGTGGTTTGGGAGTTGATATATATTAAAATGTAGATTAAACTTTAATTGCATGTGACATCATCAGGATTGGATGACTTGAGCAGCTGATATTTAGAATTCCTGCATTTTGAAGTTGAAACAATCAACGGATTCACTTTTATAATTGGTGTGTGCTGATGATGGTGTGTGCAAGGCCTTTTCAGGCTGTTATTTTATAAGCATTTGCCAAATAACATATTTTTCTTACAGGAGAGGCCAACAAGCCAAACACACACACATATATATAAAAATACATATCAGGGGTGTGTGTGTGGTCCTGGGGATGGAACCCAGGGGCGGTCTACCTCTGAGCTATACCCTCAGCCCTATCTTAATTTTTATTTTGAAACAGGGTCTCACTAAGTTGCTGAGGCTGGCCTTCAAACCTGTGATCCTCCTGTCTCAGCCTCCCAAGTACAAGGATTACAGGCGTATGCCACCATGCCTGGCTGATTAGTAGTATATTTCTCTCTTTTTCTGCCTTATTTCTCAAGCATTTGAGACATCTTGTTGAGCTTTATAAGAATTTTGACATCTGACATGGATCTGATGAAAATTATCTGGAGCTAAATTTGCAGAAATTTTATTATCATTTGCTTCCCAATAACGTCTTGGTAAATGTTAGCGCCCCTTACATTCTGTGTTAAAACAAAGTCTTCCAGCTCCAATATATGTTTGGGGAAAAAAATCAATTAAAGGCCATATGCAGGTTGACACCAGTGGTATCTGCCAGGTAAGCATTGTGCTGTATTCTGGAAGCTTGCCCCCTGGGGTGGAGGTGGGGCACCCTTGGATTCTCCCCTCACTTTCCCCGGGACACCTTTGGTGACTCTGGGTGTTCATGTGCCACCAGCGAGAACACAGAGTGATGACGAGCCGGCATGGCGTCCGCTGGAGGGTGTGGGGCCTAACGATTCCCCAGAGCTGCTGATGTCGCCGGCTCCATGACCGCTCTGTGACAGCGGCTCTGCCCCTGCAGACTGCTCTACACGCATGTTCCCAGCACCTGGCCTTGGTCTTTTCCCTCCTGCAATGCCTCCACCGCCCTTACTCATCCTCCGAGCTCTAAGCTGACGTCCGGCCTCCTGCAGGGCGCAGGTCAGTGCCCACTTCCCGCTGTCCCTCTCTGCCCTCCAGACTCCCCGTGCTGTCTGCTGCGAGGTAGGCAGAGGGCGAAGGCCCAGCGTGTGCAGGCTGAGCACCACCACTGGGCTGGACCCCAGGAACACGCCCAGAGTGTGAAGGTGACAGTCCGCAGGTCCCCCTCAAGGTGGCTCATTGGTGCGTCTCAGTCATATTTGCTGAGTGGAAGACTACTCCATTGTGAAAATCATGTTCTATTAATCTCTAGTCCCCCAAAGAGCCCACAGCATGTATGGGCATTTCACAAGGTTACTTCCAGTTTTCATTGACCCGTGGAAAATATTATTTACATATTCAACAAATATTTATTGGATGGCTCATGATGAAGGAAGGCAGACCTAAGACGACCCTCGTGATGATACTGAGCATCATGATGATATGTTGAGCATTTATTATCTGCAGGCGTATACTAAAGACTTTATATTTATTTACTCATTTAAAGCTCAAAACAAGCTGGGCGTGGTGGTGCACACCTGTAATCCCAGTGCTTGGGAGGCTTAGACAGGAGGATCACAGGCCTGAGGCCAGCCTTAGCAATTTAGCAAGACCCTCAGCAACTTAGTGAGAGCTTGTTTCAAAACAATAAAAAATAATAATAATAAAAGGGGCTGAGAATGTAGCTTGGAGGTAGAATGCCCCTGAGTTTAATCCCCAAGTACCAAAAAGGAAGAAAATTATAATTAAAAAAACTCTCAAAACAAATCTATATGGTAGGTACCATAATTATCTTAACTTTGAAAGTCAAAATCATCTGCTCGAATTCACACAGCTAAGAAAGAAATGGAACCAGGATTGGGAGCCAAGGAAATCTGACCCAAGAGCCATTTGCCACGATGCCAGCCGTAGAAACATATTCTAGAAAGGGAGATGGCGTTAAAGATTAATGAAGCCCGTCGGTCCTGATAAGCTCCGCCTGTGTACAGGATGCCACGACTCGGTATGGTAGAAACAACGCGTCTAGCCTTGGTGCTGGAAGAGCAGGGAGGGCGTCAGGAGAGTCTTGAGAAAATCATTTCCGAGCTACAACTTGAGGGATGAGCGGAGTTAAAGAGGAGAGAGGGTGAGGAGTTGCTGGAACTCGTGGGAAGGGCATGCTCTTGGTTGGAAAGAGTGTGAACTGCTGAAGGAAGTGAAGGGTCACTTGTGTGCAGCTAAACAGAAATGTTGGGCTGTAAGACTCAGGGGCTTGGAGACCCTGTGAAGGATCCTGAAATTCACCCTACAGCAAGAAAAAGCCACCCCTTCCTTGAGGAAGACACCCATAATGTTCAGACAATAGGCATCATTTTTTTTTTTTTTTTTGCAGTATGGGGGATTGAACCCAGGGGCATTCTACCTCCGGGCTACACCTCCACTTCTATTTTTTATTATTTATTTTGAAACAGGGTCTCACTAAGTTGCGAGGGCCTCACTAAGTAGCTGAGTCTGGCCACGAACCCAGATCCTCCAGTCTCAGCCTCCCAAGTACTGGGATGACAAGCGTGCGCCACCACGCCCGGCAATAGGCGTCATTTGAATGTGCTCTTTCTCTGAATGCCACACATGTGTATCATGGCTTATCCAGAGGAAGAAAGTCCCACTTCCCATGTTTTATATACAACTTGTAAGAACTGACCCTGTTGTAGAAATGCATAAGTAGATGCAGACTGGCTTCTGTGGGGTGGGAGGCATGGAGGACGTCCTGTCCCAGAGTGACAGCTCTGGAGTTCTCTGAGGTCAGCCAGTCCTCTGCTTCATGTTTGCAGGGAGGGTCCACTTAACAGCTGGGATGCGATCATCTTTGGAGACGTTCTCTCCCACCCCTGCCCTAAGTCAGTGAATCGTAATCAACACCCAGAGAGTTGAGTGTGCTGGGAAATACGCATTCTGCTCCATTGTGTGACTGTGTAATTACTGTGCTAAACATGCCAGGCCAGAAACCAGCTGGGAACTGGAGGAGGGAACGAGGTTGAGGCTAATCCTGGACCCCCATCCAGCAGGCAGATGAACAGGACCAGTCTGATATTTGACCAAGCCCAGGGCTATTGCTCGCTACACGGGGCAAGTGAACTGAGGGGTAAGTAAAAGAATCAATTCACTGAAAGTTTAGCTTAAGAGGCTGACAAGTGTGGCAAGTTTAGGATGTCTAAAAAGACATTTCATTTCTTTCTAGAAATCTGGGTGTGGTGGTGCACACCTGTAATCCCAGTACTTGGGAGGCTGAGACAGGAAGATCACAGGTTCATGGCCAGCCCCAGCAACTTAGCAAGGCCCCTCAGCCTTCAAAATAAAAAATAAAAAGGGTTGGGAGTATAACTCAGAGGCAGAATGTCCCTGGGTTCAATCTCCAATATCAATTAAAACAAAATACCACCAAAAAAAAAAAAAACAGCTTTCTGTATCCTTAAGTTCTGGCCATATTTCCAAGGAGTCTATGAAAGTATCAGCTTATCTTTATTCTTTTCAATTTGCCTAAGTAAATATGATTTTCTTTAAGAGATCTTTTCCAGTTTAAGATTCTTGGGCTCCCAAAGAGCCAGAGTTTGCAACGATGGTCCATTAAGAGTTTAATTTTTTCAGGCCAGGTGTAGCTCAGTCGGAGAGCAGGTGCTTAGCACGTGTCAAGCCCTGAGTTCAATCCCCAGCACCAGAAAACAATCAAAAAAGGATGCATTTCGAGAGTTTTCTTTTTCCAAAAGCTTAAGCAAACCATATATTTAGTTATGATAAGGCTAAGTAAGCTAATTAGCATTGCAAGTATGTTCTTGACAAAGTGCGTTCCAGGTGGGAGAGAGTGAACGGAGATATAAAGGTAGAAAGATACATATGTCCAGAGCTGCGTGCAGCTGGAAAGAACATGTAGGTAGATGGAATGGGAGGAAAGAACAGATATGAACAGTGTTACTCAGTTTCTGGGCTCTTTGACACAAGCCTGAAGAATTGGAATGTAGTTAGTTAGTATGCAAAAACAATGCTATCGAAGGGATTTTTTGAATAAGAAAATGGCATGACATTTATATAGCTCTTCCATAAAACTCCAACCACTTTATGTTCTTCTGAGTCATTAAATACATCGATGGCTTTAGGGTAACATCAAGTTAATTTGAGTCCTTGTCCTAGTTTTCCTTGAATTCTAAGACCTGGAATCTATAAATGAGTGTGCCAGTGACTCAAATTCTCTGAACTTCATTTAAGTCATATGTAAGTGGGAACAATATCACTAATCTTACAAAGTCCCCACGAGGATCAAATGAGAGAATATGTAAACCACCTTCAGTATATGGTACCAAGTAAATGCTCATTATAAATCAGTTTTCCTCCCGGGCCTTCCAATAATTAAAATAATATCAGAAAGGAAATAGCTTCCATGTAAATCTTTTCTTTCTTTCTTTCTTTCTTTCTTATTTTCTTTCTTTCTTTCTTTCTTTGTTTCTTTCTTTCTTTTTCTTGCTTGCTTCCTTCCTTCCTCCCTCCTTCCCTCCTTTCTCTCTCTTTCTTCCTTCCTTCCTTCCTTTCTTCCTTCCTTCCTCCCTCCTTCCCTCCTTTCTCTCTCTCTTCCTTCCTTCCTTCCTTCCTTCCTTCCTTCCTTCCTTCCTTCCTTCCTTCCTTTCTTCCCTCCCTCCCTCCTTCCCTCCTTTCTCTCTCTCTCTCTTTCTTTCTTTCTTTCTTTCTTTCTTTCTTTCTTCTCTGTGGTACTGGGGATCAAGCTCAGTACTGTCATGGGAGAATAGTTATCTCTGGAAGACGGTCTCAAGAAGTTTCCTGACAGAGTGGGGAACTCGACTCACAACCAGGGAGGTCCTTGACATTTGTGACAGAAAAGAATTTCAGCATGTGTCAGCCCAGAGATTTATTTAGGAAAGCAAGGAGCACATTCAAGGGAGGACGTGGACCAAATTTAGAGTGAGAAACACGTTTTAGGGGTCCCCAGATCCTTCTTTAAATGAAAATTGGTGATGAGTGGGTATAGGAAGGGGTGTGAGAATGAGAACCAGAGACATGTGTGCTATTACTGGGGTAAAAAGAAAGAGTCATACTCATGGGGTCATTTCAAAGACCCCCCTATAATTGTCTTAGATATCTTCTGACTTTAGCTTCTTCCTATTTTCTGCTTAATTTATAATTTATAATGGTACTGCTACTTTTAGACTCACAGGACAAATAGGATATGGCACTAACTCCCAGAACCTCTCTCCAACGGAGTCCTCCTGAGATGCTATAAAATGAAACCAGTCCCTCTTGAAGTTTTTCAGGTCCAGGACCACGTGACACCACAGAAAAGAAAAAGCAAATTCCTTTTCATGTGAGCCATTCAAGTCCTATTCAAAAAAATAAAAACGAGTCCTATTCAAAAAATTAAAACTGAAAACCTGTTTCAGCTAAGTTCCCCTATGGATCATATACTAGGAATCTTGTTCCTTTCCAGCCTCATGGGACTTTAACTTTTGGCTATGGGAACTACTCTACTCTCTCAGGAACCGTTCCCTTGGTTACAGATCTGCCTTCTCTTGGCACACCTAATCCTTTTACCCCTCATCTTCATGCCCTTTGAAGCTATTATAAAACAATGCTCACACCCAAAGTGGTAATATTAAGGCTTACTTGCTTAACCTCACCTGGCTGTTGCCACTACTAAGAACATTGTTCCAGCCAGGCATGGTGGCACACTGGGGAGGCTGAGACAGGAGGATCGCAGGTTCATGGCCAGCCTCGGCAACTTAGCAAGGCCCTCAGCAACTTAGTGAGACCCTGTTTCAAAATAAAAATATAAAAGAGGACTGGGAGGTGTCGCTTGGAGGTAGAATGCCCCTGGGTTCAATCCCAAGTAACACACACACACACACACACACACACACACACACCTTTGCTTGCTAGGTTCATACTCCATGGTTCAGTCCTTGCCCTCTAAATCTCTGGATACCATTACTATCTTCCAGATTATGACAATTCCACGTTAAGAGGTTGGAAATACAAGAATTCCAACTCATCCCCACAACTGAGACTAGTTCCTTTCTGTCTCCTTTAGATCAACCAGGATGAGACTTTCAATCCCTGGGTAGGCAGGGACATCGCCCCTTGTCAGCTTGAAGCGTCCATAGAAGATGGTTCCTCGCCTTTCAACCCCTTCAATTAAGGGGTTGAAGTTATCGGTGGCAGGGGGTTAAGGGAGGAAAGAAAAAAATAAAATAAATAGGTAAAAAGAAGATATAAAGGAAGGACAAGGGAACTATAACTTCAATATGAAATCCTGTGGTAAAGCTCCTCATACCCTTACTCCCCAGCCCAGTTCTCCCTCCCAGGCCCATGACTCCCCAAATCCTGAAAAAGGATATCATTAATAATATCTTTAGATTGAAGAATACCAGCTTGGTAAAGTGTCTTTTATAAGTTTTATATTATAGATGGCTTATATATTTGGGAAACACAAATGTATTTAATGCAGAGAAGCCAGTAGTAATTAGCATCATAGTTACATAGAAGTACTTTATATATTAACTTAGCTTTTTGTTTTTTGGGGTTTTGTTGTACTGGGGATTGAACCCCAGGGGCATTCTACCTTTGGGCTATACCCCTAGACCTTTTTATTTTTAATGTTGAAACAGGGTCTTACTAAGTTGCTGAGGCTGGTCTCAAACCTGCGACCCTCCTGTCTCAGCCTCCCAAGTACTGGGACTACAGGCTTGTGCCACCACACCCAGCTTAACTTAGCTTTTATTTTTGAGTGAAGTTTAGAATCCATGGCTTGGTAAGTAACTATAATTACAGGTCTATGTAGGTTGACAGCATTGACAAAAATCAAAGAATAGCTTTAGACCTCTTACAAGTTTAGGAAACAGTGTTAATAACCAGAAATAGACTCATTACCTGATATATAGTTGTACCTCATTTACACCATAATAAAACATGTATTTAGTCAAAGCAAACAGACATAAGCCAGGTCTTAAATGGCAGGGATATTTGTTTTACATCTGAATGGTACTGAATACACATGGCAGAAGTTTTCAAAGTTTCATTGGCCATTTTATATGTTTAAGGTCCAGATATAACATATAAAAGAGAGTGCCTATTGGTAACTTTGTATGTTTTAGACTTATAAACCTTTAACTCTACAAATTTTCACATAATGCTTAGACAAACCCAGACGCACATCACATTTAGCCCTCAGATGTATACACATCTCTAGTCATGGATATACAAGAGTTCAAATACAAGATGGTAACCCAAAGTAATGGTTGTTCACTTAATGAGAGTTATAAGTTAATCATTTAAAAAGCTATAAAACAGACAAATAAAACCCTGACTTTGCTAAGAGTTTTCTAAGTAATCAAAGTCCTAACAAAGATAGAAAACACAAGAGGTTACCTTCTTGATAAAACACAAAATCTTTGTTCTTTAAGCCAGTTCTTTGTAAGTGTTACTAAGAACAGAAAACCTTTTTTTTTTTTTTTTTGCAGTACCGGGGATTGAACCCAGGGGCGTTCTACCTCCGCGCTACGCCCCCGGCCCTATTTTTTATACTTTATTTTGAAACCGGGTCCCACGAAGTTGCAGAGGGCCTCACTAAGTAGAGAGAGAGAGACACACACAGAGAGAGACAGAGAGAGAGAGAGCTGAGGCTGGCCGCGAACCCAGATCCTCTGTGTCTCCGCCTCCCAAAGTACTGGGATTACAAGCGTGCACCACCATGCCCGGCAACCTTATTGTTTTAAATACAGAGATTAGTCTCTGCTTTTATATCAGTGTGTTAAAAATGTGACCTTAGAATATCCTTTACATAATCTTTTAAGTTATAGCCAATTTAATCACACATACACAAGACTTCTGTGACTTACTTGAAAACTCTACTACTTGTTTACATCCTTAATTTTGGTCCTATCTCTCTGTTCCATCTTGGAACAATCCAGTCATTTCATGTTAGAACAAAAAAAATCTTATCATACAAAATCCTTTCTCATCTAAAAGTATTTCCTTTTCCCTTTTAACTGTCTTTACCCAAACACTTCCTCATACCTATAACTTTTTACAAAAATATCTCCTTTTATTTATTGGGTTTCCTTTTGCCCTAGTATTTTTAACTCACATTTTGAAACAATCCTAACAAAATTTTTAAATTTAGCAAAATACTCCTTCTTTTCAATAAGATAAAATACTTTATGTTTTTTATAGTTTTGTCATCAAAACACAACTTAAGTCAGGCGTGGTGGTACACGCCTATAATCCCAGAATTTGGGAGGCTGAGACAGGAGGATTGCCAGCTCAAGACCAGCCTCAGCAACTTAGCAAGGCCCTCAGCAACTTAGTGGAACCCTGTTTAATAAAAAAACAAAAAAGGGCTGGAGGTGTAGCTCATAAGTAGAATGCCCCTGGGTTTAATCCCCAGAACCCCCCCAAAAAAAGCTTTAAATTTTTTGTATCTTTTATATATATATTGATTAGATTTTAAGTCTTAGTAATCATATGGTTAGTGAAGGTAAAAAAGACAATCTTAAACTGTTTCTTACATATATGAAAACACATTTGATAGACTGAAATATATTATCTTTTGGCAGGTTTTAAGAAGCCATGATACTTGAATTAATATTTAGCAGTTGATGTTTTAGTATTTTAACTTACTTATAAACAACTCAGACTTTTTAAACATATACATTTATAAATGCTTATCCCATTTATAGTTTTCTAATTTACCCATTTTATAGCTATTTTAGATTACCCATGAAAAACAAGATATTAAACAAGCATAGTTATACATGCTAACATTTTAAATTGATTTTTTTGCCAATAAAGAAATCCTAAAAACAATTGACATTATATTTTAAACATCTAACAGAGACAGACAGATATAACCCTGATAGGCTAACAACCTGGCGGAAAATATGTTAATAATTTAGAGACATCTTTTGCCAAGAGTGATGATATGCTCCTGTAATCCCAGTACTTGGGAGGCTGAGACAGGAGAATTGCAGGTTTGAGGCCAGTCTCAGCAACTTAGTAAGACCCTTAGCAACCTAGTGAGACCCTGTTTCAAAAACAAAAAATTTTAAAAGGGGCCAGGGGTATAGGTTGGAGGTAGAACGCCTCTGGGTTCAATTCCCAGTACCACACACACACACACACACACACACACACAGACAAAGACATCTTTTATTTTATTGACAAATTTAAATTAACCTTTTTGTCATAGATTTAAGTCATGTGAACTAAAGCTATTTGGATCTATTTGTTTCTCTTAATTTATGAGCACTCACTTGCCTTAAGACAATTTTAGTACCATATGGACAATAAATATATAGAGATAGAAAATACACATGTATACAAATATACATCAACAGGACTCAAATATTTTACAGGTCCATTTACCAGGAACTGGAGCTCACAGGCAGGGCCAAGAGAGTTACAATGCTCACTAAGCAGAGACTGCCACCCATGTCCCTTGTATGATACAGTGAGCGACCTTGAGGCCAACCGAATTTGAGATTAGCCTTGAATACTCCCTCAAGACAATAGCACTTGAAGAACTGGTTTTTAAAGAAAAGCCAACAGGGAGCCAGGCATGGTGGCCCACACCTGTAATCCCAGTACTAGAGAGCCTGAGACAGGAGGATCCCAGGTTTTTTGGCCAGCCTCAGCAATTTAGCAAGACCCTATTTCAAAAATGAAATAGAGCTGGGTGTGTAGCTTGGAGGAAGAGTACCCCTGGGTTCAATCAGGAAAGAAAGAAAGGAAAGGAAAGGAAAGGAAAGGAAAGGAAAGGAAAGGAAAGGAAAGAAGGAAGGAAGGAAGGAGAGAGAGAGAAAGAAGGAAGGAAGGAAGGAAGGAAGGAAGGAAGGAAGGAAGGAAAGAAAGAAAGAAAGAAAGAAAAGACAAAAGAGAAAAGGAAGGAAGGAGAGGAAGGAAGGAAGGAAGGAAGGAAGGGAAGGAAAGAGAGAGAGAGAGAGAGAAAGAAATAAAGAAAGAAAGAAAGAAGAAAGAAAAAGAGCCGGGCGTGGTGGCGCACGCTTGTAATCCCAGTACTTTGGGAGGCTGAGACCGGAGGATCCGGGTTCGTGGCCAGCCTCAACTCTCCCTGTCTCTCTCTCTCTCTATTTAGTGAGGCCCTCCGCAACTTCGTGAGACCCGGTTTCAAAATAAAGTATAAAAAATAGGGCCGGGGGTGTAGCGCGGAGGGAGAACGCCCCTGCGTTCAATCCCCGGTACCGCAAAAAAAAAAAAAAAAAAAGAGAGAGAGAGAAAGAAAAGGAAGAGAATTCAGATCCAAGATGGCGACCAAGGGAGATAGCACGCTACGATCTCTCTGAGACTTGATTCTCAATCGCCGTGAAAGCAACTTCTGAACAGGAGAAGAAAAGCAACAAAAACTTGAACTAAACAACGAAAAATTTGAAACGTGATG